>JAJLUJ010000124.1:17370-37921 GCA_030564235.1 Blastobotrys elegans
AGTATACAACCTTACAAGCCGCACGATCGAACGTTTTGGGGAAGCATTCAAATGTTCTTCCCAATTAGTCTATAAATTGGCCGGGGGAGCGTCGCTTGGCTTGTAAATTTAACCCGCGCTAGCAAGCTTGTGAGATAAGCCTTAAACTGTTTCATTGCATGCATATATCAGGTTTTTAATCTTATATAAGTGTATATTGCCAATTTAATACCGGTAACCAAGTTATAATATCCGATATAAGCTTAAGTAGTTCGCTTATAAGATAATTAGCCGAGCCAACCTAGGGCACGTACCCGCGGTAAGCGTACATCTCCAAGCGAGTTCTTATAAACACATGCAGTCAATGCAACGTTCGTACGTAAAGTTCCGTCAACCATTAATAGATTTGTCAAATTTCAAACCGATAATTGTGGTTCCGCAAACTTTTCCTTCCAGCCCGTAATGCCGTTCAATTATGCCCGCGGGAGTGGGATGGGGCCGCAGTTTTTTTTTGGTTTTTTTTTTTGTTTTTTAGTGTATGTACGGACGCCATGACCCGTCTATTGAGTAATGAAGGGACCTTATAAATGTGGATGAACAGCGCGGGTCAATTGGTCCGGTCCCGCGTCTCTCTCACGTATACGTCGGCAATTATCATATGTTCAAAGTATCTGGGTCTATTCTATGGCCGAGGAGAGCTGGAGATCTGAAACCGATCAAATCCCATATATGGCCGGTTTGCAACGTTCCTAGTAAACTTTGCCGATCGCTGTGCTCGTCCCAATTAAGAAGATGGCATAATTGGGCGCTGTAGTTTTTGCAACAACAAAAAAAAAAAAAAAAAAAAAAAAACACGCTGCATTGGTGTGTTCAATGTTAACGTATACACCATAAGCTCCCTTCCCCATATCTATAGATAACAAATTGTAACACTACCAGTTGGTCACCTCTCGGATGGCTGCCGAGAAGTTAACGGTACGGTACCTATGCACAGAACATATTCAGGTTTACCTGGAACCGCTTGGATTAGCTATTTCCAACTGTATTTAGGTAAATCTCATTAATATAAAGTACATGATTGGTGCCAATAATTGCCGTGATAAAAGAGCTATAGCACTTGTTGCGGTCGCGGGCCTTTTGTGCGGCTGAGACATTTGGCCTTTCGTCCAGCATATTTCGGAGAGAAACAGTTGGATTCGGTCATTTTTGTCAGTGCTCATAAATGTAAAATTCCGTATACGATGCCTTTCGAGAGGTTTTGTTTTAACTGAAACGTCGCAGGTTACACAAAAATAACCCACAGTTGCTGACACCTCTCCCCCCTCTCTTCTTTAAAGCGCTTCGGGGTGTTAAACTTACAGTGGCGTGATTTGGCCATGAGTGAAAGAGAGAAGGGAACAAAAAAAAAACTGTAATTATTTTAATACAGTACTACGTTCAGGAAAAAATACCAACTGCGCAGTCAAATATTAACAGTGCGGCTCGGCTCGGCTCGGCTCCGAGCGGGTTTTTATAAACACTACTGTCTGACATACGGATCATTTCAACTGCCAATGGAAACGTTACCACGATGGGTTTATATAGGAAGGGAAAACCGCACCCGATGTTCTAAAACACCCCGGAAACGGGTGTTTGGACGCCAAGAGCTAAGCAAACTTTAAACTATTTTAAGCTCAAAAAAAAAAAAAAACACTCAAAATTGCAACGTTAATGTCAACGTTTTGTACCCGTACGAACGTTTCTCCCCATCGCTTTGAAGGCATCGACAACTTTAAGTAGGTGTATATGCTGATATTATTATTATTATATTGGGTACCATATACGGACTATATAAGGTATTTAATAAAATAACTGCATGCATATTCCACTTTTCAAACAAGGAACCGATACATACTTGCCAAGTTCTTTCCTCTATACTCTATCTCATAGATCTGGACTATAAAAACACGGCCGATTAGCCCCTCTACCCTCACATTCTCTTCTCATCATAATCAACTGACAATGAAATTCACTCTAATCAGCTCCATCATCGCTTTGACTGCTTCTGTCGCTACTGCCGGCTCTTCCATGACATGGCAATGTCACATGAATTGCGGAAAGGCCATGACCGCTTACAACAAATGCAAGGGCAATGACATGCAAACCTGTGTGTGTAGCTCCAGCTCTGCTTTCAACCAGTTTGTCAAGCCATGTTTGAGTTGCGGGGACGAAGCTTGGGCTGATTACGGCAACGCCCTGTCCAAGCCAATGCAGCTTTGCAACATGAAGATGCCAGCTGCGGTTCCTGCCTCCGACCCAAAACAAGAAAAGGAAAACGAAAAGGCCCAAAAGAAGGCCGCAAAGGAAGCTGAAAAGGCCGAAAAGAAGAAGGAAAAGGCTGAGAAGGAGGCCAAGAAGAAGGCCGAAAAGGCTGAAAAGGAAGCCAAGAAGAAGGCCGAAAAGGAGGCCAAGAAGAAGGCTAAAGAGGAAGAAGAAGATGATGACTAGTTTTTTTTAATACCCTTTTTTTCTTAAATTGAGCAAATGTGTATATATCTTTTTAAAAATTTTTACACTGATATATTGACGAAACCGTTTTTTATATGATAAACTTGGCGGTACTTTATCGAACATGACAGGTGCTCCTGCATAAGGCTATATTAACGGTGATCTTCCGGGGCTCGACCAAAACGTCCTTCGTGCGGCTTTAAATTTTATATATAATTTTTTTCAAACTCTAATCAATGTCAGACATTTTTGCCAAAATAATTGGCTGCTAGTCTAGCCGATTTCGGAAATGTCAGTGTTTTTCATCCTATAACTTAAAAAAAAAAAAGAAAAGCGTACGTTTGGAAGGATGATTTAATAAATTTGCCACGCGCCCATGCAAGATTTATATAAAAGAAGAACGCTAGCACGTACCTGTTACACCGGTATCCACACACATGATTATACTCTCCCGGTTACTATTATTACTATTATTACTACCATACATCGATGCAGCACCACAACCCACCATCGCAGAGCTGTCAAAAAGGTCTATATCCATGACATGCCACGTCAATTGCGGCAAAGCATTAACAGCATACAACAAATGTAAAGATGGCGGCGGCAAGTCAGATTCATGTCTCTGTAGTTCCAAATCTGACTTTAACGAGTTTCTAGGGCCTTGTTTGAAATGCGGGGATACCGCATGGCAAGACTACGGACATGCGTTATCAAAACCAATGCAGCAATGCTCAATCAAACTGCCCGGAAAGATCCCCAACGTTGACGTGTGGGATACACAAGAAAAGAAAAAGACACTTGAGAAGAAACAAAAGCTGGAAAAAAAGGCCAAAGAGCTGCGCGACAAGGCCAGAAAGCTGGAAAAGAAGGCAAAGGCGAGTAAAGGCGATGATGCAAAGGAAGCCAAAGATGAAGCCAGCAATTGCAGAAAAGAAGCTGAAAAGTATAACAAGAAAGCAGACGAGGTTAATATTTGAGTACCCTCCCTCTTTTGTTGGTGTTGTTGCAGCTTCAAAATGTGCAACAAAAAAAAAAAAGAAATACGATACAGAAAAATGGTATTTATATAACCCCATTGATAAAATCTTGCAAAAACTGTTGCTGCTTGGACGCACCGGTATTCTTCTTCTTTTTCTTTTTAGAGACAGTGTCAGAACCAGTTGGCGTGCTAGTCTTGAACTCTTGCTCAGAAACAGACGAGATTGTCACCACATCGTCGTCTTGAAGCCGTGGTGGTTTGTTATTAGTGTTTGTGTTCAACAGCCCCATCAAGTCCTGGCTTGGTGATTTCACTTGCTGTGTAGGAGGCGACGGCCCATTCAACATGCTCATCAAGTCATCACTTGCCGTCTTTTCTGGCTTCTCCACTGGTTGTTGTCGCGGTTCCGGCTTGCTGCTGTTACTCGTATCGTTCAACATGCCCATCAGGTCGGCACTAGGAGACTTGACTCGTTCTTTTGATTGTGGCCGCTCGACTAGGGCTTGTTTGTTATTACCATTCAGCATGCTCATCAAGTCTTTGCTTGGCGACTTGACTCGTTCCTCGGCGGTAGGTGGCGCTGGCGCTGGCGACGGTGATGGTTTGTTTAGCATGTTCATCAAATCTTGGCCAGGCGAATTGACGCGTTCAACAGGCTTTTTATTCAACATGCTCATCAAGTCGTCGCTAGGAGACTTGACGCGGTTCTGCTGAGGTTGTGGTTGTGGTTGTGGTGGCGGTGAGGAATTGGAGTTTAGCATACTCATCAAATCTTCACTAGGCGATTTGACGCGTTCTTCTGGCTGTGGTGGTGTTGGTTTATTACCGCTATTCAGCATGCTCATCAAATCATTGCCAGGAGCAGGAGCAGGAGCAGGAGCAGGAGCAGGAGCCGCGCGTTTTGTTTCAGCTCCATTCAACATCCCCATTAGCTCTTCACTAGGCGATTTGACCCGTTCTATTACTTGTTCGGGCTTTTCTTGCTTGTTAATGTTCAACATGCTCATCAAATCCTCGCTTGGAGATTTAGGCTTGCTATTGTGCAGCATTTCCATCAACTTGCCTCCATCATCCTTTCGAACAGGTTGGGAAGGTTGAGGCGGTTCATTCTTTTTCAACAACCCCATCAGGTCATTACTAGCTTTGGCATTTTCATTTTCATTTTCCTTCTCCTTGGCAACGTTCAACAATGACATTAGACCCTTTTGTTTATCACCAACGATATCCGACAAGCTGATATTCTTGTTCCGTTGCATGCTTCTAAACGATTCGTACTTTTCTTCCTTGTCATGCACACCCTCTGCATCCTTCTTGACACCCGTCTTCCGCTTGTTCAGCAGCGACATCAATACGGGGTTGGGCGGTGGAGGCGGCGGTGCGTTATAGTTGATCAATGATTCTCTCGTATCGTCAGTGTTTGCACTGACATTAACAGCTTTTGGTTGTGGTTCATTGACAGGCGCTGGCGGAGGCGGAGGAGGAGGCTGCGGGGCAGCTGCCGCCCATCCAGGAGGCGGTGGTGGTGGCGGCATTCCACCCATAAACGCAAATGGCGGCAATGGCGGTGGAGGGTATCCAAACTGAGATGGTGGGATTGGAGGGAAGAATGGCGGTATTGGATGGTGAGGCGCGAACCCCATTGGAGGAGGAGGAGGTGGTGGCGGCGGTGGCGGTGGAGGAGGAGGATGTGCTTGTAATGACTGTGGGAACCCGCCCACCATCCCCATCATGGCAGGATCTAATTGCTGTAGTTGATTCGTATCGTTCATTTCGGTTCGCAATAGTGACAAAATTTCTCGAGCTTGCTCCATATCGTTTGAAGGCTCGTCTTTTCGTGTATTTTGAGTGAGTAGATCCAGCAAAACCTTCTTGTCGTTTTTGCCATCTCCCACTTCCTCTTCTTTGGTTTCCGGCTTGCCGTCGCCCTTGATAAGGTTGAGAAGCTCGGCAGCTGTAACTTCGTTATCACCAACCGCAGCCGCGTTGGAACCAACCCCAAGCAAGCTTTTGAGCGCTGTTGATTCAGTCTTGCTGAGGCTAGATGCCATACCCTTGGCCTTTTTGATATACTTTTGCAGGCCAGGCATGAACGGGGCTACCATAAAGTAGTCCCATTTGGACTTGTTGCCCATTCTGTTGAAAGCTGGCAGCTGCGACACGTCGTGCCATTGAATCTTTGAGATTTCTTTACGAGTCTGTGGGTTAAACACGGTGCTTCCCGGAACACCGCGAACGATATACAGGCGAATGTTTTTCTGACGGATGGTGACTTCGATATAGTCGTCAGAGTTTAGGTATGGAGAGAGGTCAAACCCAATTTCTTCATAAACCTCCCGCACGGCGCACAAATCATCCTCCTCGTCTTTATTAATCTTGCCTCGCGGGAACCCCCACGACGCACCTTGTTTCCATCCCTTTACCATCAACGCCTTTGTCATTTTCTTGTTTAGAATGATGGCGCCTCGGACAGGAATGACGCTCTTGTATGATTGAAATTTGGCCAAATCAGCGTACATGTCTTTGGAGTATGCGCTCAAGATTGGGCACGCATTGAAAACCTTTTCCACAAACGTTTTCAACTTCATTGACGGCAGAGTGGGATTCTCTACCCGTACGAAATCTTCATAAAACCATTGCGCTTCTTCCAGCTGGAAAAATAACCGCTCTGACGAGTTTAAATCTTCGCTGGGGCAGTTTATAATGAATCGAACAGCCAAGTCTTGCAGCGCGTTGACAAGACTCTCGTTCTTGAATGTGTATGATGACGCGACTGACATTTGTGGGTCTATCGTGTCGGAATAGTACTGTAGACCTGTTGTGTTGCGTTGCTGTGTGTGGTGTGTGTGTGGTGTGGGTGAAATCAAAAACTCTTCCAATTGGGATCGGAGGGAGTGGCTGCCTCCGATATGCTGAGATTTACGCGCGGGAAGAAGTTGTGACGATCCTCTCTCCACGGCGGGTTTAAGGAAGTAACGGTTTAGGATTTCCAAATGATCTCTGGTTTTCTAGAGAGGCAGTAAAAAGTGTCCATTGAACCCGCCCTAGCTAACACGATTGTGGTGTAGCCTTGTACGTTTATACGAACATGTATCCCTCATCACGTGGCTGGCTGTCCGGAACGGCCCGGAACTCCGATTGCTGGGCTTTTATATATACTCGGAACCGATATCGACCTAAAAAATTTTTAATCAACGACACAAAATAAAAAATGGGTTGGTTCTGGAGCTCTGCAACTGATTCAAACACATCACCAGCATGTCCGGTGAAGCATAAGCCTCAGGAGACGAAATGCCCAGTCGACTACAAATCATCGGACGAGCCGTCCAAATGCCCGATACCACAGGAACAACGGTCGTCTTGGTTCAGCTGGGGTAGTAAAGCAGCAGCAGTCAAACAGCAGCAGCAGCAGCAAGACCACAGCAGCGACGACCTGAACCCAAACAACATGATGCCCGAGCTATCTCACAAACGTATGCCCGGTCAGAGAATCCCGCTGCCTACCAGCCGTACCCAGTCGACTATTCCACGAGGCAGTAATGAAAAGGAAGGTGTGTGGGAGTATCCATCGCCACAACAAATGTTCAACGCCATGGTGCGAAAATCAGGGTCCAACGAAGGTATTCCAGAAGATGCTGTTGAGAGTATGGTCGACGTGCACAACTTTTTGAACGAAGGTGCCTGGGTGGAGATTTTGAAATGGGAACAACAATACACTCAGCAAACCGGCATCCAACCTCGTCTACTGAAATTCCAAGGCAGACCGGATGATATGAGCCCCCGCGCGACGCTGCTACAATATATGGGTAAAATCTTTCCTAGCAAGTACGGCATGCAGCCCCCGTTTGACCGACACGACTGGACCGTGCTACGAAGTGGGAAGGAAGAACCGGAAAAAGTTCGCTACGTTATTGATTATTATTCAGGCCCGGAAGATGAGAATGATATGCCTACTTTCTATTTGGACGTGCGGCCGGCTTTGGATACTGTTGGTGGCGCTATTGACCGATTCCAAAAGTATTCTGGTCCAGTATGGGATAAAGCTTTGGGCAAAAACTCTGGTTCGGCGGCATCCACCCCGACATCGTCATAGCCAGAGATGGGACCGCTTTGAAGATAATTCCGCGTGCATTTTGTTAATCATTAATTATAATTTAGTCTTGAGTATTTTTTTTTTGGGAAAATGAAGAAGAATATTATTTAATAACCAAGGCGGAACTGGATTGAGCCGCACGCATGGAACAGTACCGAGTTTTTGGTAGTATTGGCTCATTTCAGCAGTGTTAACCCAACAGGGGGAGATCCACTCACAAGTATACGCCCGTCCCGCTAAGCAAGATTATACAAACTTTAGTCATATATATGATATCGGCAGAGCCTCATTTTGTAATACTTTAGCATATAATAGTATCCCATAAACTTGTCAATAAAAACCCGAGCAATATGGACGAGGCTTGCAACGAATCGATGCACATGTCGACGTAGCTATAGGTCGACGCCCTTATATGCTGGCTATATATATATAGGCGCTTCCTCAAATGCGACAGGGATCTCGACCGGAAGCCTTCCTATTCAGGTATTTCCTTGCGTCTTTCTGTGTAATATCAAACAAACACAAGCTTCTAGACCGTTTCGTTTTTTTTCTTTTCTTTTAATATGCTAATTTAAGATATATACACAGAGATATCATATGAACAATTTTCAAACAGCCAGGGGTACATGTAGGAATTCTTAAGAGCAAATATTATACAAGGCGCACTGCTCGATATAATATCCCAACTGCACGTGTAAAAATCGCCAATACAAGGGTGATTGGATATACGATGTTGCAACGACGTCGTACTCTGGACTGGACTTGCAATTGCATGCTATCCGCGACACGCATGAAGCAACAAAAATTAAGCGCTAGCAAGCTTCATGATATCAACTAGCAGCTGTTATAACTAAAACTAGTACGTAGCTATAAGGCAGCAGTGCCACGCGTACACATATGGGGACATTTTCAAGTGGGGGCCGATAATTGATATCCCCACTAGTGCGCAGTTCGTTTTCAACGAGTCAAATTTGGCTCGATCGCCTTAGCGACTGAATCAATTTATAAATTATATATTATAAGAATAAATATGCGGGTGCACATATATATACTCTAGAGTTGAAGCTTAAGGCTTTAGTTCGATCCAACTGCACATATATTAATATTCCCTGTCACTATTACTATATATATATAGTGCTTCTGGCTCGCCTTCTTACTGGCCCGGAAGCAAGCTATAGCCAGTGCCCGCGGCCATTTCCTACCCGCATTAGACCGTTGCAAGAAAATGTCGACCACTCCTCCATCCCACTTGCCATAGGGGCCATGCCGCCTCGATCGAAGACCCTTAAGGCCTTATAATAGGATAGCAATCATGATTTATAAAATTTACTTAAGCCTCGTTGATCTACGTTTGAATTGAGCCTGCAAGGTCATGTAATGATGTCAGGTCGACAATTGGCCAGTCACGCGCATAAAAAACCCTCAGAGAAAGAAAAAAAAAAAACTGTAAGCTTAAGTATATAACGTACGAAACCAATCCTTATTATATAATAACTGCAAACACAATGCCGCAGCGCTGCTGGTCCGAATTCATTGTTCGTGATCAAATGCTCAAGAGGGGGTGCGCGGCCAGGCCTATATATTATAAGGCGTGTGGAAGTTATAAGACCGTGGCCCGACGCCTTATATATATATATTTAATTAGGATTCGAACGAATATTCCAAATTAGCTAGCTGCATGCAATGCCCTCAAAAAGACCCCGATCTGCGCATTCAATTGCCTAATTGGTCCAACAGTGTAATCACCACCATATATATAGCTATAGTGCACCGGTCGACCACCCATATTCCTTTAAATTTCTTTTTAAATTTGTGACAGGGTCCACCCCTCCATAGAATTGAATCGCTGATTCGAAGCTAGCTACCTCCAAACACACCAAGCCAGCGCTGCTATTTTGTCTTATTGCGACACTCTCCTTCTCCTCAATTTCTTATAATTAATATAATGGACCTTTAAAGAGTTTCTGAACTGAACCCTGGCTTGGGGTTTATTGGATAAACCAATGTTAACGAGAATTCACGGCCAACTTAAGTCTATAGCTAGCTAAGCCAGTTTCGGTCAAAACCTTTTGCATATGTGTGCGTGCATATATAAATTTTTTCTTCTTCCCAAGTATACAAGACTGATATCATGGACGGGGGTTGCCCTCAACAACCGGCTCACCACGGGTCTCCATGGACAACCAGCCAACATACATGTTTTGCAAGCGAGAAAGAAATGTACTGAAATCTCGAGAAGGCAAAAAACAAAAAAGCAAATTGCCTTAATTTGCCGATGATCAAAATCTATTTTAAATTTTTTTTTAATAAGGTCTGTATACCACGTTTAAATCTTAAAGCTCCACACCCAAATCTCGTGAAACCCCTTATTCGCAAAACACCCGCGGCCAGCTGATCACGAGCCTTTAAGTGGTCGACTTTATTGTGTCTGAAATATGTGTTACGAAGCGGTTTAAATTTGACACATATGAAGATCAAGGAGGGGGAAGAGGAGGTACGTATACACACGTACGTACTTCCTACCCGAGCGAGTGCTACGTAATTGTTGTGTGAGGTGGTGAGCCGGTCTAGTCCAAATTTAAAAAAAAAAAAAAAAAAAAAAAAAATTATAACGAAATAAGGAGAAGGACTGGTTGAGACATGAACATGACCGCTTCAAGGATGCAATTGATTAATATATATCCAAATTTATAACGCGAGCTCATGACTGCGCAGCGCTAGATTGACTCTATAGCTTCTAACTGTCATATCATATATATATTATAAACTAGCGCTCCAATATTGCAATGATCTTAATCCGAAGATTATCAATTGCGTTATAACGAAAAATTTGAGAGAAAAAAAAAATTCCATTTAGGCACGTCCACAATTCCCTGGATTGCAACAGCTGCGCCCATGGTGCAGACCTTTGCAGCATTGCAGCTCTGGCCGTTAACTCAATTGCGCATGCGCTATAGTATACTGGCTGGTCAATGCTATAGATAGCTCTCTAAAGCTTACTTACTTACTTGCCGCATAAATCACCAATTGGCATTTGAATTCTCAAATTCTTAAGCTAGGTTACACATTCATCCCTTGTCTCGTAGCCCCCTCCTCCTCCTCCCCCGGAATGTCGAAAACAAACAGTATGGAAACCAATATTGTCGAATCAAGTACCATATACCGTGCCTGGGATATTTGATGATGCTCAATTGGCCAAAAAGCAATGCCCTTTGTGGCCTTATATACGTGGGAGGGTTCGGCCGGGGGGCCTAGCAGCGCTCTCACAAAAATAACACAAAAAGAAAAAAAGAAAAAAATCCCGTAAACGTTTAAATGCTCGTCACCGATCGATCATATCTGGCCCAGCCTTTAAATTCGCAAAAAGTAACCTAAGCTTGTAGAGTTATATATCGCCACTTCCAATCAGTCTAGCAGGCTTAATTTTATAAGCTTGTACGACTGATAAATTCACCCCTCGAAATATCTTATATAAGGAGCTAGGCTGAATTTATGAACTCCGAATGGAAATAATAAGTAATAAACAATCATCCATGGTTTATCAACTTTTATTATTTAGTAGCCACAAACCGTTTCCGTTTCAATTGTATAGCTAGCGGGACTGGGCCAGATTATACTATAGTAGCTATCCCCTTGTCGGGGTTAGTTCTAGACATCCATGGTATATACATTTTTAATATCTATAGTGCGCAGTTTCGTTTCTGGCCGGCCGGCCGGGTTCGGGAGTGAACAAAAAGAAACAATTTCTCAGCATTAACGCTTAAGCTATACATGAATTCTTATAGAATAAGCCTGCGGTGGTTGTGTCATGCAAGTGCATAAGGTGCAGACCCAAGTTTTTTTTTTTTTTTTTCTTCTTCGGCTATAGCTGTGTAATGCAGCGAGCTCGCTCACCCATTTTTATTATTTTATTATTTTATTTTTTTCGGTTACAAGGCCTTAAGAATATTTCCCATATCGAGGGGTATATATAATCCTTCGGGTTTCCACCATTTTTTTTTTTTGTTCCCTTTTTTCTTGAAGAAAATAAAAGTACACAGTTCATCTTCCACCGTCCACTCCTTAAAACAACAACAACAAGTACAGCACCTAATTGTCGTCCTTGTCGTCGTCAATTCACCGTTTGTGTTTATCCGTTTTCCCCATTCCTTTCAACAAAAAACTTTATATTTATTAATACACAATCATGTACAGTTTTCAACAATTTCAACATCCCCCACCATCACCACCACCACCACCACTACGGACATTAGAAGATATGGAAAGGGAAGCATCGGAACAAGTGTCCATCGAGTATAGCGATGAGATTGAAGCGCATTTGGAAATGATGGAGCGGTACACGCAATGCGACTCCAATTTGATGGACATGCAACCGGAGCTGGAGTGGTCAATGCGACCATGTCTAATGGATTTTTTGGTGGAATCGCATAAACAACTCAAGCTGAACGTTGAAACGCTCTTTCTTGCCGTCAACATTGTGGACCGATACGCATCACGCCGGATAATTTATAAACGACATTACCAGCTGGTAGGCTGCTCCTCGTTGTGGATAGCCTCCAAATATTGTGACGCAAAGCAAGCCATCCCGACACTGCAAGAGCTGCGGTCAGTGTGTAGCGGGGCGTACGATACGCACATGTTTGTACAGATGGAATGCCATATTCTAAACACCCTAGACTGGGTCATTGGCCATCCTACCTGCGACATTTTCATTGACCGGTTGCTGGAAGCCGAGGTTGGCGCCGACGTGGATATCTGGAAAAAGACTAGTCTGTACTTTTGCGAATGTACAGTGTACCACCGGTCAATGCTTCAATACTCTGCGTCTGTCATTGCTACAGCTGCGGTGCGACTGGCCGGGCTCGTTACGAATAACCTGTGCTATTCCAGCCAGTTTTCAAAGCTGGAGGACCAATGCTTTAACCATATGGCGCAGATGATCCAACTTCCCGTGTCCAGCACACTGACTGCCGTTGATCGCAAATACTCATCGCGCCGGAACTTGTACACTTTTAACCTTGTCCAGTCATACCTGTCTGCGGCAGCCGCTGCTGCTGCGGCCGCGGCGGCTCCCAATAATAACGCCGCCGCACCCGCGCCCTCCGCCGCCGCCGCCGCACAGGTTTCCACTACGGCGTCCTCCGCAACACTATCACATTCTACAAACAATGTTACTACCACTACTACTGCTATTACTACTAACATGCCGACACCAACAACACCTTCGGCTACATTTATTTATCACCAACAACCTGCATTACGGACGTTTACGCCTCCTTTACAACCTAACGAATTTGCATCTTTCCGCACTAACCAGGTTAGCAGCGGGGCAACACCTAGCAACCAGAACGGTACTGGGTATGTCACGCCCCCATTCACTCCTAATTTTGCCTAAGCTTTTTGGGCAAGTTTTTTAAATAAGATTATATAAAAAAATAAATTTTTGCTGTATTATTAAAATAAAAAAATACTGGCGGCCGGGCATTACCACACATCCACTGCTGGCTATTCTTTTTTTTATTTTTTATTTTTTTTTACATAGCCTGCACTGACGTCCGGTGGAATGGACCAGTTTGTATCTCTATGCATGCTTGGAAGTCAAATCGTCATGAATAGTTGAACCCAAATAATTCAATGGGCAAAGGCGCTTAGATTTGACTGCAGCTGGGTCTTGATTTCAGCTTCCCCCTGGTATTTAAAGCCGACTGCCGCCAAAAGTGTGTTTAAATTGTCGTGGCGTCTAGCATTAAACACAGCGCTACAAGAACCGCTCCCCCCTTGAATTTTCCGAGGGTCATGGTAACGGCAATCACGAACCACGAACCACGAACCACGGACGAACATATAAGCTTCCTAGGCCTTACGTGTACATGCGCTCGATCCGATCCGGTCCTATATTTGCGATCGATCCTCACGACCGCATAAATTGTCTCATGTAGTACATACCCACATTTAGGTGCGGCTGAGCGACTGGCTACATAGCTGCCGACAATTGATGAGCTAGCCAATTGTTAACCAACCCGCTTAAGGTTATACAACAAGATGGTCGCATCCCTGTTTTCGATCTTGATCTAATTACTTAACCAATGCGGCTAGCTGGCCGAGAAACTCACCCATGTGCACCAACGCCCGACCAAACTATTAATACATTGCGTGCGGTTTTTTTTATTTTCCAAATATTTTTTGTCCAACTTTGAATCAAAATTTAGGTTAATTAGAAGGGGGGTCTAAGATTCGATATATATAAATAGCCTTAAATTTGTTTTGAATTCCATTAATGGACGGTCCCAACCGATCAAACTGGGAGCTTTTAACCGTCCTTGCGGAACAAAAAATTCCCTTCCCAAATCGGGGGGTGTGTGATGTCATATGTTCTTTTTCTTCTCCCGAATAAATCACACGCGCGCGCTTCGATTCGCCACAAACAAAAAATTCATATTCCAATATTGGGCAAGACCACGTGATGTAACTGCACGTGCCAGTTTGAGACCTCATCACACCACAGCGCGCTCTTTAAATTTCTCCCAACCAAATTTAAATCAGGCGCTGCTCGGCCGCCCGATCGGGAACCCCCCCAATTTAAATATATAAAAAAACAGCGCCTTGATAAATATAGCCATCGAAAGCTCTATCTTTAAAAGATATATATATATATTTATTTTTCCTTGTTATTTTTTTCTCCTTTTCCCACAACCACTATTTTTTTTTTTTTTTTTTTTTTTTTTTTGTCTTGTCTTTTTGTTTGTTTCCCTTCTCTCAACAACCCAAACTCAACCTTAAAAAAAAATAATAATAATAATAATAATAAACCAACCAAAAAAAGCAGCTTCTTTCTTGTCTTTTTTTTTTTTTGTCTGTCTGTTCTTATATTACGTCTTTCCTTTTTAATACCATTGCAATGGCAGTCAGCTCGACGACCACACCCAATACGACACCACCCGCTACTAACACTAACACCACCATCACAGCAACTAAAACGACGACTAACCAGAAACAAACGCCCGACGATGAATTGATTGAAAACTGCATTCAGCTGCTTGAGCAGCGGTACCCCAAGGGCCTGACCATCAAGGAGATGGCGGCCGAGCTGCTGCTGGAATCGCAGCCCGACCACATTAAGGCCATTTGTCGCTCGTCGACAGTGCTCTCGACCAAGCTAAACTCGTTTTACCGGCGCTGCCACCCGGATTTTCGCACGCAAGTGAATGAAAAGTACCCTACCTGCCCCATTACACGCCAGGTTTGCCCCAACCAGACCAACCGGCTCATGTACAAGTACGTTACTAATGAGGATCGCGTGGTGAATACAAACGTTAACCCAACGCGGCCGAGGAGCAGCAGCGTGGCGATGGCGAGTTTGACGAATACGACTACGACTACAGCAAACACACGACCAATCTCGCCGCCCCCCGTGGACGAGATTGAGCAGCATGAGGTGAGCAAGGCCAAAAAGTTGCAGCAGCGTCAGGCTGCGGCATCGAGGCCGCTTTCGCCACCTCCAGGACCAGATTCTCCGCCCGAGGAGGATGAGGTTGATGGTAGTGGTGGTGGTGGTGGTGGTGGCCGTGGCAAGAATAGTAGTGGGCATTATGCGCTACGCAAGGTGATTAAAAAGACGCCCCATGCGTTTGTGCCGCCTAGCAAGCGCAAGTCGATTGGTGGGAAGAGTAGCGGCGGCGCGCCACCAGAGAAGCGGTTTCGGTCAGAGAGCTCGCCTGCAATGCCAGTGAGTGTGTCTAGCCGGCCAAACCCTTACTACGAGCCGGTGAGTGTTGCCGTGCTGGATTGTGAGTACTCCAAGCCTTGGATCGAGGATGCAAAATGGGAAGATGTGTATTCACCTGAAGCGTTGTCTGTGGAGGATTTGGATTTGTTATTATAAAGAGGGTTTTGTTTTCGATCAGTCGGCGGCGGCGGCTCCTCCGCTCTCTCTTTTTTCTCCCACCGCAATTGAAAAATTGAAAACAAAAAAAAAAACAAAAAAAAAAATATCAAAAATTAAAAATTAAAAAAAAATTTAAAAGAAAAGTAAAAAAAAAAAAAAAAAAAAGAGCGCGATTAATCATGAAATGTTTTTTATGACGATACAGTAGGAGTAAAGGGATCAAGTCATGAATTTTTAAAAATGCTAAAAGTTGTCTTTTTTTTATACATAGTCCAAACACAATGAAAAGAATTATTTATTTTTGAAGTATTCGTATCCAAATTGAGCTTGAAGTGTTTTGGTTTAAAATTTGAGGATATCCACGATTGAGCCGATACCGTACGTAAGCTTGCGTAAACCACCGTGATGGATGATCAAATATTTTTCAGCTCGCGAATTTTAACTGAAATTAATTCGCTCCCCCCGAATTGGGACGTATACGTTTAAAATTGCCTGCAGCTCTATAACCTCAGCTAGCGCTTGGTATATACATTATAAACAGTTCTGCAGATGATTACGAGCCCAGTCTTCACCGTCTTAAAGTTTATTCTCGCGACTTTTCTTTTTGGCGGCTTTACAAAAAATCCAAGACCTTGTAAGGTGTAAATTCTATCACCAATCTATTCCCAATTCTGCGCAGTAGTCCCCGGGCCTAGGCTAGCTAGGTTTTGCTGTGTGCAGATTTTGAAACGTGCAAGCTTACGAGACCAGCCCCGGTCGACCGATATTATAAGCTTAGAGTTTGCAATATTGGCAATTGGTAAGTCGATGTATGTCGATCCGTATACATTATAATATTGTATATTAGTTATGTATACGCGTTGGTTAAGTGTAGTCGTATGCTAGTTATCGTGCGGCGCGCAGTTTCAAGTACTCTGCGTCTCGTGATAATATTGTGCAGCGGACTATCCTAGCGCTCCGCCATGGTGCACAAGTAATTCCGGCCCGTTTGAGGTACTTGCATAAATGAGATGTGGTATACGCGGGTAACCCCTGATATAACAATTGAGCTATATATCTAGCTTGTATTTGCTATCGAGTGATCACCGCGGAAAGTGCGTGCACGTATAAATTATTTGGAAGCGCGCGCCCCCCCCAATATGTAAGCTGCCCAATTGGGAAGCAGAAATTCTCAGCCGCATGCCGGGCTACAGCACTTTTTAATTATAGGCCAATATTGTTAACGCGAGGACGTCTCATTTGTAAGCGCTTGCGGATGGGCCGACGTCCGCGAGTCGTCACGTCTAGCCGGCCGGCTTGAGATACTAATTAACAGTGATATCCAAGTGTTCATCAATTGCTAGTACGTACGTAGCCTGTCGGTAATGAGCGGGACAAAAAAGAATTGAAAAAAAGGCTAATATACGGCTTTATACCGTTCATACCGTTTATACCGTTGATACCTGAGGCTGTTTTAGCAGAGCGGGAAAAATCTGGTATAATTACCCGTACTATATATATTTTTACCACCGGTGGCGTGATTATTATGGTCTGGGGGGTTGGTTTGGTCCCAAACTCCAACACTGAATGAACGCGATGGAGTAGACAATTTAGTACATTGTCTAGCTACTTTTTTTTAATGGCAGCTTTTGAAGCGTGTAATTTATGGTCCGGGATTGGGTTTAGTCTCAAAACCTGGCACTGGATGATTGTACTACATTTCCTACTCGCCTTTAATGGCCGGCTTTGAAGGAGACACATTTGAGCTTTCAAGAATTTTATGCACATGTGCGTGTAATTTATGGTCCGGCGTTGGGTTCAGTCCAAAATCTGGCACTGGGTGATGTACTACATTGCCTACACATTTTTAATGGCAGGCTTTGAAGGAGACACAATTGAGCTTTCAAGCATTTTATTTGCGTGTAATTTATGGTCTGGGGTTGGTTTAGTTCCAAATCCATCACTCCATCACTGAATGAATGTACTATTGTCTACTTCTTTCTCATGGCAGGCTTTAAAGGAGATACAAGTAAGCTAGCTTTCAACCGTGTAATTTGTGGTCTGGGGTCGGTTTCAATCCCAAAATCCTGCCGCTGAACTGTGTCAACGTACTACATTGTCTACTCGTTTCCAATGGCAGCTTTTGAAGTGTGTAGTTTGTAGTCCGGGGTTTGGTTTTAATCACTGAATGAATGAGCTGATGTACTACATTGCCTACTTCTTTCTCATGGCCGACTTTAGAGGAGATACAACTAAGCTTGCTTAAGCATGTAATTTATGGTCCGGGGTTGGTAGACCTATATATATAGTCCCAAAAAGTCTGAATGTGTCCTACATTGTCTTGGCAGGGTTTGAAGGAGATACAAGATTCAAACAAGTAATTTGTATGGGGTTGGTTTAGCCTCCAAAAGAAGGGGGGTTCGGCGTGACTTGTCAAAACGCAATGTTGGTGCGGAGGCTCAAGAGGCTCGTTATGCGGCTCAGTTAAGTTAAAAATGTTTTTGCTAAATTCTCACTTCTCTCGTTCGTATTAAGTTTCTCCACAAAGCTTATTGACGGTTTTGAAATTCGCCCGAGAGGGAGAATGGATCATAGGGGATGTCGAGGTTGTGCCTGTATGGCGGTGAGCACCTGATAATAAGCCAAGCCGGCACCTACACCGGCCTCGAGTGATCAGCCATCATCATCGACTAGATCTGTATTGTGTAGTAGCAGCATGATACAGGGTGTTCGGGACTTGCTCCACAACTAAAGGCGTCATCTATACTAAGGTTATTAAAGTATAATTATAAGGTTGAAACGTGCTGCCGAGTTTACTAAAATACGGCTGATTGTCTTATCAACTGCGCGGTCGGATATCATATCTGGGTTCAAAGGGTTCTGTGATATCCACTGGGCCGGGGGACCGATCTGAAGCCGCGGGGCTTTAAACTTTGCTATTAGTTAATTAGGTATATATACGTTACACGGTCGATCGGATCGATGGACCAGCATATGGTATTAATAAATTTCCGGTATCTCTAAGGTTGGCCTTATATAATATCAGGGTTTTCAAATCTTCATCTTTTTAAAGCGCAAATTTAGGATGCATGGCACGTGCTTCTCATGATATGCAGGCTCGCGGATCTTTCGATCGTGACAAGCAGCACGCTTAAGTAATGACGAAACCTCAATTGGTAAGATATCAAATATTATACGCGGAATATTGACGAATAGGGGAATGCGGGTTCATAATCATCCAAGCACACACGCGTCCTTCCCGTATATCCGCCCACTCCTTTTTTCCCAACTCTTGCCAAATATCAATGCGGCTGAATTGAAGGCCAGAAAAGTAGTAATTCGTTTTTGGTACGTTTCATAAATAAACATAAAAAAAAAAAAAAAAGAAAGATTAATAATAATAATTAAATATATATATAATTTAAAGAATGACACAGCAGCCGGCCGAGGTTGGTTTAGCAGTTGTGACAAGGAGTGATGCTCTGGTGGCGACCTCAAACACATCGTCGACGCCCTCCCCCGTCAGGGCCGAGCACTCCAAGTACCGCCTGCACCCCATCTCCTTTGCTTTATTCTCCGCTTCCTTAACGTCGACAAACCTGCCCGAGCGTTTCCGCACTTCCTCCATAGCCTGTGGGTTTGTCCGCAAGTCCCGTTTCAACCCCACCAGTATCACAGGTACGTTTGGGCACCGCTCGTTCACCTCCTCAATCCACTTTGTGCGAGCATTGTCGAGCGAGTCTGGCGTGTCGACTGCAAACCCGATTAGAATCGCATGTGCTTTGGAGTATGATAATGGCCGCAGCCGTTCGTATTCTTCTTGCCCGCTGTAACGTCGTATCTGTTAGCCAATTTTTTTTTTTTTTTTTTTTTTCTTCATCTTCGTTCAACTTACGCAGTATCCCATAATGCTAATTGTACAGACTTGCCGTCGACTCGGCAGTCAGTCACGTAATTGTCAAACACGGTGGGGTGGTATTCTTTCGGAAACTCGCCCAGTGTGAATACACAGAGTAGCGAGGTCTTGCCGCAAGCACCGTCGCCGACAATGACCAGTTTGCTGCGGGTTAGGTTGGGTTGTTAGCTAGATTGTATTGGAAACGAAAATCTTACCGTTTGATTACTTCTCTTGATGTCGCCATGATGGTTTTGTGTGTGTGTGTGTGTGTTGAGTATATGCTGATGCTGAAAATCTCACTCAAGTTTGATAATCACCTGTACCTGTGGCCGTTATTTTGAGGCTTTTTTTTTTTTTTTTTTCCTTTCTTTCTTTCAAATTTATTTTCGGCTTTCGCGGTTTGGATATAGCCGATGCTGATTGTTTTATTATGCGTGTTGTGTTGTCCGTGCTATTTCTCAGTCGTCAGCGTGTTGTTGCTGTCAAGAATTTGTCGATGAAATGTGGATGTTTTGTTTGCAAACAAAAGAGAGAGAGAAAAAAAGGGTCGTGTTTTTTTTTATTTTTTTCTGGCTGCAGTTGGTGGAGTGTGAAAAAAAAAAAAAAAAAAAAAAAAAAAAATTTAAGGAGAGGAAAAAAATACCAAAACTTCCCAGAGGACTTTTTTTTTTTTTTTTTTTTCTTTACGTGTCTAGAAAGCAATTCCGTAAGCTGCACTGGCCTTGTAAAATCTATATAATACGAACCTTCCTGGTAATGACGCGGCGTTAAGAATTGTTGTAAGGTAGTCGGTCGGCCTTATTTAAAAAAATTTTTTTTTTCAGCCGGCCTGTGATTGAATGATTGATCGATGGAAGGGGTAAGTACCGGTACATGTTGCAGATCTTGGACAAAAGAAAATTGTCAAGAACGAGTGACCGCTAATTGTCCGGTTTTTTTATTTAAAAAAAACTCCCAAGCTTAGCGATTCGGATAATATTTTTCCAAAAGTGGGCTACCCCCTCCTTCTCCTCTCGCCAACGAATTAAGCATGCCCGCTCGCTGACTAGTAGTCACAAACCAAGCCGCACAAACGGTAGATAAGATTTCGTTTCCACTTTTCCGGAAAGAAAAAAGAAAGCGGCCGGTAACTTGGGTTAAAAATTTTCAGGTGGTTACATGAGAGTCTGATTATCAGATTGATTGTTTGTGTACAGCAAATATGTCCTAATTTGACGTTGACTATAAGAGCTTTGTTGCCATGACTGCAAACCC
>JAJLUJ010000125.1:0-37577 GCA_030564235.1 Blastobotrys elegans
GGGCGTTGGGGCCCGGGGAATTTTTAAAAATACATTACTTCGTTTATAACTCAGTAGGTTGATATGACCCCCAATATTAAACTTAAGCCCCTTGGATGTTATTCTAAAAATAATAAATCAGTCGGCAAAACAGGGTATACGTAAGCTATACGACGATAGGTTTTAAGGGCTATAGGGGGTGTAAGGTACATGTATACCATGTAGTTTATAATACGTACCGGTCTAATATTTAAATTGCTCATATGTGAGAATTCAGCTTAGATAATTATGTTTGTACACATGTTAAATTTTGAAAAAATAAGATGCATTCATATGGGTCCGCCGGCCGCCGTACGTACATTCAAATGTCAATATATATTAATCATTATAATTGGACGTACGTCAATTTATATGCATGTTAAGCCGACGTCAATATATATATAATATTGGAATTATGCTTAATTAAGATGTCGTTGTAACATGTTATTATATATATATATACATGTGCATCAATGATAACGACGTCCGTACAGTACGTAGTACTGAACCAAGATTGTTCTATGTACCATGGCTTGCAGGGCAGGTAAGTAATTAATCGCTTCAATATCAGTCGTCGTGATGGTGTACGTATACGCGTCGGATTATAAGCAGCGAAGGCTTTCATCAAATATTATATAATAAATTCACAACATCTGGATACATGTGTTTCAGGGGCCGAATCTACATTTGAACCGAATCCGGCACTAGCTAGGCTCCAGGCTTATATATATATATATACGTACTATAGTATACTGAACCGCGGCCAGCCTTAATTGATTATATAAGAATTTAAATTTCTTCCGGGCCTCGCGAAACAGAATCCAAAAATAATTAATATTGACTTGGTGCATGGCACTGCATGCAGGGTATGGCTGAACTCGAGTGGGATATCAGACCGCGCGAGCAGGGTAATCAATTGCCATGGAGCTCATAATCAAGCACTAGTTTAAATTTGTAGCGCTTTTTTTTTACGTATACTTACAGTTATAACGCAATTGAGTTATATAGGTCGACCTTAATAGCGCGCACGCTTCTGCAGCATGTATGCGAAAACTCGCAATGTATGCATTATCGGTTATCTCCAGCAACTGCAATTCAGGTTATAGCTAGTTTATGGGAACGTCGTTAAAAGCACTAGTTGCAAACTATTGATAAAGTTATCCGTGTCTGGTTGCTTGAATGACAGTATATGCTCTTGTATAATCTGATCGCAATAAACCGGTTAGGCAACGCATACCCCCCCGTGCGGCGCAAGTGTTGTCCAAATTGAACAAATGGAAACTGGTGTACCCGCATAAAAAAAACAGTTTATATATCTAACATTGACGAGATAATATCTATATACAATAAGCACATTGCTACAGTCTAAATTAGGAACATCGCCCTGGTACCTCAGTCTCGCGAGACGTCCTGCATTGCTTGCATACTTTTGTTCGATATCTTTTTATGGATATCTATTTAGATCATGGTTCGATGATCATGGGCCTTTTTTTCTTCCACGCGCGCGTACTAACTAGTCGCTATAGCTAGCTTATAATCCGATAGATCTGTTTAAACAATTACTTTTTGTCGGGTATGACAGTGCATATTTGACTTATGTTGGATGATGTAACAGGAACGATTAACAAACGTACGTCCAATCAAATTCCTGCGCACCGAATTGCCATACGTGTACATAGCGCCAGCGCCGCATTCATTAAACGCACATTCCTCCCAATCTATCTATTCCTCAATTGTTCTTAATTAAGACTTTTGAGGAGAGAAAATTTGCCCTCCCCGCGCCCCCCCTTAAGAACTCATCTCATTCAAAGTTTAAAATAGCGCTATGGAAATATCGATAAAAAAGCCCAGCAATCTAAGCAAGCATGAATATGACCAGATCAGCGAGATGCTGATCTCCTGTTTTGCCCAAGAGACGGGGAATTTGTACTGCCTTGGCCCTCGGTTTGCTCTACCCAATTACACAGCCATCCGCCAATCCCTTACCGACCCGAGACAACGCCTTGATAGACTCATTGACAGTGCTCGTTGCCAAAAGCGAGTATTGGGATCATATTCGCGCCAAATCAAGACAACTGTTTTGGACAGCAATACGGTCTTGTTCGTGGCGCAGGAAGGAGGCCAAATTGCGGGCGTGGCTTCGTGGGAACTCCCACCAGTCCTCTCTATGGATCAACAACTCGGCAAACTGGGCATTATATTCAAACTCAACCGATGGTGGCACGGTATTTACAGTAAACTGTGCGACCTTTGGGATAAACTCTCCTGCTGGGAGTTTTCACGTTGGTACCAGCGACAATTGGAGTACTTGGCCCTTGTCCAAGAACATTACGAACCAGAGATCAAATACCTGTCTGAAGAGGACGGTACGGACCCATCCACGATTGCAGAAATGCCTTACCCGCGCAAAGATACTGTATACCTGCATCTATTCGCCATTGACCCTCTATTCCAACGCCAGGGGCTGGGTTACAAGCTACTGAAACACGCAATTGAGCAGATTCCCAACGAGCCGCAGCAGCTGCTTAATGGCCAGGCACAGGGGCCCCAGAAACTCATGCTTAGTGCCACCCGCGACGCAGTGCGGCTGTACGAAAAGGTAGGCTTCCAGTCATTTTCCGAATCAGAGTTTGAACTGGGCGGATATACCATGTACAAGTCCAAAATGTCCATGACTAGGTAAGGTAAGTTTTTGTAAGGTTTCCCGAAACCTTTTATTTTATTTTAATTTTTTGGGGTACAAACAATTGTTTCCAATAATAAATTCTGCGCGCGCACATATAATGTTGCCAAAAAAAGAATTTCCACGCAAACTCCTTGCATTTTTATAACCACCACAAAACAGCAAACATGTCAATAGAGCCTCAGACGGCATTAAACACGTCTATAGCGACCAAACTCTTGCATACGATACCGTTCACAGCAACCGCGCTGGGCGTGCTGTTATGGACCCACCGTGTTCTTTTCCGCCGACTGGACAAGAATAGCAACGGCGGAGCAGCAGCAGTAGAGAGTGAAAGGGGTCGGCTCAAGCTCTGGAAACTGGTGTTTGATTTGACACTATCAGCGAGCGTGGTCATTGCCGAGCTTGTGTTGTGTGAAATTGGCCAGTGGGTGAACCCATACACCCGAGCATTTGTATGGAAGGCTAGTATTGGGGTGTTGCTGACCTGTCTAGTGATTGTAATCCCGTTACTGGAAATTTCAAACATGTTTTCCTCGCTACACCAGCCACGTATCAGACGCACGTTCACCGGATGTCTATTCACCATCTGGGGTGTTTTATTCTACATGCTTGGACGGTGCATGCCGGTAGAAAAGCAAGTGTTTGATGATCAGCATGGGTATATTTGGTGGATGGTGGAGCATGCCGTAACTCGAGTAGGGTTCATGGGTATCACTGCCATGGCGGTTTTATCCGGGTTTGGTGCTGTATCTGCACCATTCACGCAGTTCATATTCAAACCAAAGCCCATCACTGAACAAGACGTGGATAATATGGTGCGTAGAGTCCAGTACAGCACTGGGGAGATTGCCAATAAGCAACAGCAGTTGAACCAGATCTTTGACCGGATCCGCGACAAGACCAAACGACCGTCGACTAATATCATGGCCAAGTTTATGACGCATTTGCGAGGCGATGACCTGCTCACTGAACGGCGTGATTTGGAGATGCAGGTCCAGACGTTGGAAAAGATTCAAAAGGATAACGAGAACGACCTTGAGCAAGCACGCGAGCGGTTAAACGCGCAAAAGTTTGCAAAAACGCTCCAAGGCCGAGTATACTCGTATGCATATTCAGCGTTTGCCATTTACTGCGTCTACCGGCTAGTAAACCTGCTCTTTATTCGCAACCCCCTATGGAGTAGAAATGAGTACGACGCGCTAGCCATCACACTAGCCCATATTGCAGTGCGTCTATACCCCATCTCGTCGCTAGAAGGGTGGACGAGACTGATTGGGTTTACAATGTCTGGGGTGCTCTTTTTGACCAGCATTTCGTCGGTCATGACCACGTTTAATACCTTGCAGAGGACATTCCCGGTATTAAAAGCATCACGCATGATACAACTCCGTCATAACACTACAGGTCTATTTATTGCTCAGTTGCTGGGCACCTACGTTGTTTCAACGTCGCTAATGTTGCGGTCTAACCTCCCGAGCGAAACATCGTCAGCCATAACAGCCGCGTTGGGAGCGCCGCTCGACGTGCGGTTTGTACAAGTCTGGTTTGATTCCATCTTTTTGGTAACCGCCATTGCCTCTATGATTGTTTTATACATTGCAGAAGCCTCCAAAAAGATGCTGGAGAGTTATGACGAGGAAAGCGCGTTGGAAAAGTTTGATTGATTTGATTTTTTTTTTATTTTTTTTTTTTTGGAAGAATTTCACCATATGTGTAATAGATTAAATAAATGTGGACTTATTGAGTTTGTTGGATATACCGCTCTTGTTCCAGATTAGATGCAAGTTTGACCAGTTCATCAATCTTGGCCTTTTTATCGTCGTCGGATTTTGGCACCGGCTTTGCCTTTTCGCATTGTTGCTTTGGCACGACCACCAGTTCGTCGTCGTTTAGTGTAAACCCAGGGAGCTGATCATTCAGCAATGCAAGAAAGTCTTGGTTGGACTTGGATTCATCAATGGCCAGCATATATTTCAGCTGCTTTGGCGCAATCACCTCGTACCGTCGTTGGACAAACAAAAGCAGCTCTTTTTGCATCTGTTCAATGGCTTCAAGTGCCAGTTGTGGGACCCCGGTTTGATCTTCTTCTTGTTTCTTTTCCCAGTATTCTTGTTGGCTGTATACCGTGTGGAAATCAAATTGCAACAATGCAGAGGCGGCATCGACCGACTTTTTCAGTTTCTCATCTGCTAATAGCCGGCTTTGTGTCACTCTTTCCAGCAAGAGTTTGATGTCGGCAAAGTTCTTGTTCATAAACAGGATCCACAGGTATGCAGAGTAGTAGTTGGCTAGCTTTTTGCCCATTTGCAGGTTCTCCCCGATGTATGGGAAATGCATCGCAGCATAGACTTCCCCGGTCACAATGCTTTGCCGTAGAGTCTCCCAGTCTTTGTTGTCAGCATACTGTTTAATCAGTTCTGGGTTGTTGAATGCATTTTCGACCGCCATGGTGAGAAGGAGTCGTCGTTGATATGGGTTGGGGTAGTGATGTGAAAAAGCACGCGCTGGGAGGAGGATCTTTTTGTGGTGGTGGTGGTGGTGGATCGGAACTCCGATCCGATATGTTCATATGGCTGAACAACTAGTTCAGGGACAATACCAGCTGCCTGGTCAAAACGTGGAGTATATTCCTTAATATTCTCAAATGAGTCAGGAAACACGGTCTGAACTAGTGGCACAACTTCTGTCTGTTGAGTCTAAAAGTCACTGGGCAACCTTGAAATCAACACGGTAATAATTAAACCAGCGACCGAGGGAGAAATGAAGAAACCTAAGAGAGCCGACCATTCTGACAAACCGCTTCTCGACGGCGGCTTTAAATACCCCTTAGTCTAAAATTTAAACAGAATTAAAACTAAATTGCCTGGTTTCGTAGTAAATGGATGGCCTAGCTGTGAGGCTTGGGCGGCGTTTCTCTGGCATATCATGAATGCACATGTAATGGTCCCCTGAGGTTTGTTTATCCATTTTGCGACCATCTCCGTAAAGTCGTTAGAATATGATTTGATTTTCAAGCTTTACACTAAGCTTAATATGCTTACATCAACACTTTCTGCCTTTTATCCAGCTCATCAAACGCGTGAACCGCTAATGCACCTAGCGTTGGCTTTAGCGCCCAGTACTCCCTCTGATTAGCGAGTGTTGTAGAATCGTGTTGGATTTTGGCGGCCGAGGCTTCAATGACCTTTTTAACCTCGTTAAAATTTCCCAGCCCGTTTTGTTGCAGGAGTTTTGCTACTTGTTGCAAACGATTACCCTCGTCGTTGTTGAAGAGGACCCACATGTATGCTGTATAAAAGAATGCCTGTTTTTTGCGAGTCGCCTCGTCATTTCCCATCATTGCAAAGTCCATCTCTGCCCAAGTCTCACCAACCGCTAGTGCTTGTTTGACCTTACTCCATTCCTTTGCCGCAACTAGCCGCTTCAAGACATTAAGATCGTAGCCATTCTCCAATGTGTATTCGGCTTCTGCCTTGGCTGATTTGGCATCCATCGAGGGAGAGAAATGAAAAATTTAAAAGTGGAGAAACTGGGCCCCGTTGGATAAGAGATATCGACGTCAAAAGGTTTTTTTTTTTTTTTTTTGTTTCTTCCCCATTAGCCGCACGGCCGCGCTTAACCCGACGGAATGGGTATTATTAGATTACAGCAACAATTGCCAGTTTAATTGCTTGTCATTTAAGCGTCACGTTATTTTCTCTTCCCTCCAATCCACTAACCGTATTTTATCATCGTCTTCAACATGTCGTGTCAGCAGGCTTGTACTTCCTCTACGCGCTGTGCAAACACTGCCTGTTTATTTACTTCATCTACTTTACTCGGCTGATTGGTGTCTCCACGGATTGATTGTTTATACCCACCAATTGCATCAATTTTCATCAAACAAGCCGGATGATGTATCCCATAAGCTGTTGATTTTGCCAGTATTGATTGACTGCTGGGAGGCTTCTTTTTTTTTTTTGTTGTTGCGCGCGCCAGTTTTTTTGAGAGCTTTTTTGAACACGACAGCACACACACACCACCCAAACGTTTTACCACACATTTTTTTTATATATATTTTTTTTCGACTACAAGAATAACAAAAGAATGCAGGTAAAAATCAGCAAACGCTGGGTGGAGAATTTCCAATTCCTGCTTAAAGCTGTAATTCTGGTCAGTATTGCCGGGGCGAGTATCTCCTCGCGGTTGTTTTCGGTGATTCGGTTTGAGTCAATTATTCACGAGTTTGATCCATGGTTCAACTTTCGAGCAAGCAAGTACCTTGTCGCCAATGGGTTTTACAAGTTTCTCAACTGGTTTGATGACCGGACATGGTACCCTCTCGGGCGAGTCACTGGTGGGACCCTATACCCGGGGTTGATGGTAACATCGAACGTTATCCATACCATTCTCCAAAAGCTGTCATTGCCAATTGACATTCGAAATATCTGCGTGTTGCTAGCCCCAGCCTTTTCTGGCCTCACTGCAACATGTACATATCTCTTCACCAAGGAGATGAAGGACGAGACTGCCGGGTTGCTGGCGGCTGCGTTTATTGGTATTGCCCCTGGGTACATTTCGCGATCGGTTGCTGGGTCGTATGATAACGAGGCCATTGCAATCACCCTGCTTATGATGACATTTTACTTTTGGATCAAGGCCATGAAGTTGGGAAGTGTATTGTGGGGTGCTCTAACCGCATTGTCCTATTTTTACATGGTTGCCGCATGGGGCGGGTACGTGTTCATCACCAACATGATCCCACTGCACGTGTTTGTTTTGTTGTGTATGGGCCGATACAACAACCGGCTGTACGTGGCATATAGCTCATGGTACGCACTAGGAACCCTTGCTTCTATGCAAATCCCGTTTGTCGGCTTTTTGCCAATTCGGTCCAGTGAACACATGTCCGGTTTGGGTGTGTTTGGTCTGATTCAGCTGGTTGGGTTCGCAGCCTACGTTAAGGCACGAATCTCTGCCAAGCAGTTTAAGAATGTGGTTGTGGTGTCCATTGTGGCTATTCTATTGCTCTCGGTGGCTGCATTGTTTGCATTGACGTACTTTGGCGTCATTGCGCCATGGACTGGTCGGTTCTACTCGTTATGGGACACTGGATACGCCAAGATTCACATTCCAATCATTGCGTCTGTTTCTGAGCACCAGCCTACCGCATGGCCAGCCTTCTTTTTTGACACCTTTATGCTTATTTGGCTGTTCCCAGCCGGTGTGTACTTGGTGATTCAAGAGCTGCGAGACGAGCACGTGTTTATCATTGTGTATGCCGTGTTGGGCTCTTACTTTGCCGGGGTCATGGTTCGGTTGATGCTGACCTTGACTCCAGTTATCTGTGTCGCGGCTGCCGTTGCATTGTCATGTTTATTGGACATTTATTCTGATTTCCGAGCCCCACAAGAAGAGGCAGTTATTGATACCAAGGATGAGGAGGAAGAGGAATATGACAATGACCAGAAGACGACGACGCCAGATTCGCTATGGGCCAAGCTCAGGAAGCCATCCCCAGTCTCGTCCAAACTGGCCAAGACTGTGGTTATTTTCACGTTTGTATCGTACCTTTACATGTTTGTCAAGCACTGCACGTGGGTCACGTCCAACGCGTACTCGTCTCCATCCGTGGTGCTGGCCTCTCAAATGCCAGACGGGTCTCAGTTTTTGATTGATGATTTCCGGGAGGCGTATTATTGGCTGCGAATGAACACTGAGGAGGATGCCAAGGTCATGTCGTGGTGGGATTATGGTTATCAAATTGGTGGCATGGCTGATCGAACCACCTTGGTTGATAACAACACGTGGAATAACACCCATATCGCTACCGTTGGTAAAGCCATGGCGTCTAGCGAGGAGAAGGCGTACCCAATCCTTCGTCAACATGATGTTGGCTACATTCTAGTCATTTTTGGCGGGCTGCTGGGGTACAGTGGCGATGATATGAACAAGTTTTTGTGGATGGTTCGTATCGCAGAGGGGATTTGGCCAGACGAAGTAAAAGAGCGGGACTTTTTCACTCCTAGAGGCGAGTACCGTGTCGATGGCGAGGCCACCGAGACGATGCGGAACAGTCTAATGTACAAAATGTCGTACTACCAGTTTCCAGAACTGACTGGCGGCGTTGGTCAAGACCGAGTCCGTGGCCAGCAAATCCCATCCTCCGCGTCTCCAACCTTGGACACTATTGAAGAAGCATTTACTAGTGAAAACTGGATTGTGCGGATTTACAAGGTGAAGGATTTGGACAATGCAGGTCGGGAATTGCAAAAGGCGTCCAGCTTTGAAAAGTCTGGCGGCGGCAAGAAGAAGAAGAAGGTACAGACAGACGTGAGAGTATAAAAAATTTATAGGAAAGAAAACATTGTAAGTCTTTAGAAGAAAGAAAAGAAAAATGAACTGTTTTTTTTTTTTAATATTATATTTACAAAATATACAATCTTTTTTAAATTGATTATCGCTTAGCCTTCTTTTTGAGCTTGGCGAGCTGGATTTGAGCCGCACGGGCACGTTTGTACCGTTCCAATTCCCGTTGGACACGACGCAACACGGCGTACTCTTGCTTAGCTTCAGACCGTAGTCTTCGCTTCAATTGGACGCTGCCATAGTTTGGCAACGACTCGAGCAAGTTTTTGGATTTTTGAGCTCGAGAATGCATTTTGGAAACCTCCACTCGTTTTCGGACAATGCCGTGAACCAATCGGTCGGTGGTCCATTTCTTGGAAGGCCCACCAGGGCCCTCTCGCGAAATGTTCAAGGATTCCTTGACTGGCAGCTTGTGGCCCTTTCGCAGTCTGATCCCCTGGGCAATCTCTTGTCGTTTTAGTTTGGAGATTTCATTCAGACTTTGAAAGTATGTCGCGTACGAGTCGTCGGCAATCTTTCGCAGCACCACGTGGCGTTCACGAGGGTTGTATCGTGGCAACTCCGTGTGGTCAGCTGCGACATCTGTCCAGTGTGACTTGTCGCCTCGTCGCCATGCGTCTTCCCAGTGCAGCTTGGCGGATAGTTTCAAGTGTTCTAACGATGAAATGACATCCGCGACTGCTTCCTGCGTATATGTAGGTCGGAATTGGGAAGAGTACCAAATGTTGCCGTCTTCGTTCTTTTTCCGCATCGCCATGGCCTCTGATTTGTGAGTATGGTCCCGCATGTGTCGCAATTGCACCAAACTTTCATACAAATCAACGGCACCTTCAAACGTCTTGGTCTGGGCAACCGCCATTGGTCGCCATAGATCGTTTCGTAAACTTGGCAGACGGTTCTCCCAGTTTGGGCCCTGGAACTGCTTCTTGATATTGTATTGTTGTGGGAACGGCAGCTGCGTGTACAAAACCTGATTGGTCTCTAGGTTCCGGAATATAAAAACGTTCGGTCCGTACCGGTGCTGTCGTAGCCATGCAGGCCGTCGAAGCTTGCCAGCTCGTTGCGAAAAACCAGCCATATTGTTGAGTGTCTATTGTGCGTTTTGAAAATTTTGTCGCCCAGGTGCGTAAGTGTTTTTCAAGATCGGGAGAGAGAGGGAGAGGGATGCGCGCGCGCCGTTGGGACCAAAGATTTTTTTTTTCTTCTTCTTTTCTTTCCCGCGGCTTTGTTGTGCGGCTTATAAAATGAGTATACTATCAGTTTGATTGAACAGCGTCATTTATATAAGTGATAGGATGTTGATCTTTTTTGAGAAAAATCTAGTTCTTTGCTTTCTCCAGGCATCGAACATCCGGTAAGTGTGTCGAAAAACAGGTTACCGATTTTAATCCATTGCCAACGCGCCATGGGAAAGATACCAAACTGATGAGGTGTTGTATATATAATAGTGTATCAAGTTCGAAAAAGTGGTGCAACAACTGTCGATCGGAAGCCGCACGGTATTATCACGACATCACATCGGCGCGGCTGGAACAATGCCAAACCTCTCAAGGACAACGCCCTGTTATTCAGAGAATGGAGTGGGCGGGGCAGACACGAGATCTTAAGACACTTTGTTGGTATCGCATTGGACAAATGCGATGGTATAGAATACCAGTGTTTATAGCCAAGCTCTGCGGAAAACCCAAGACCGCCAAAAAAAAAAACCTAGTTGCGGTACTATTATTATCATATGATGTTTTTGTGTTTTTTCTTCTCACATGCCGTGTCATAATATGGTTTGTAAAAGGGAAGATGGTTAAAAGGTGGGCTATCTACTGTGGAATGACCTAGGCTGGAGCTCTAGGAGGAATTCACGCAGAGCCGATAATATCTGATAATATTGATAATCGCAACAACAAAAACAGGGGAGAGCATTCCGGGGATGATGACTATCCGGATACAGCTGGGGCGGCCGTTTATATCGTTTATGTAGTTTTTGTGGACATGTATGTAGTTAATTGGGAGATTTGTTTGCCAACAAAACAACGGAGATTCGAATGGACCCGGCAGGCCGATCCGGTAATGACAAAAATTTTTTCGCTAACCGGGGGGCAGTCGCGTGCAGCCACTCAATCTATTGCTCGATCGAGACCGTTCTTTTAACGAATTGGAATTTTGCCCCTTTTGACAAACCTTGCGGACACACCACTTTGAGACACGCCTTTTTTTTTTTTTTTTTTTTTCTTCTCTTCTTCCTCACAACACCTTTTTTTTTTTCTTTCTCCCTTTATAATCCCTGCGTTTTCACGTTTCATTTTAAGGCATTAGTCTTACACCATCTTTGTCGTTCAAAGATAATAATTCAACAAATGAACAATACCTTCTCCAAGTCGCCACCAGAGATTGTACAGACGGTCCGGCCACCGCTGTTCGAGCCGATATCCGACGAATATCTGGCGTTGATACTCCCGGTTGTTGCGTATTGGACCATGAGCATGTCGTTTTACATGATGGACCGGTTAAACTGGTTTGAAAAGTACCGAATCCACACGCCGGAGGAGCTGGCTAGTCGCAACAAGTGTTCGGTGAGAGAAGTTATTCGAGCAGTGTTGATGCAGCACTGTATCCAAACCGCGGTGGGGTTTCTACTAACATATACAGAGTCTCCACAATACACTGGGCATGAGGCGTTTGAGGTTTGGCGGCTACAGCAAAAGCTAGCGTGTTCGGAACCGGTGGCAAAGTTTGTGTACAGTTATGTCATTTCCGCGTGCAAGATCTTTATGGGATTCTTTTTCATGGATACTTGGCAATATACGCTACACCGGATCATGCATAGCAATACCTTTTTGTACAAACATTTGCATTCTGTTCACCACCGATTATACGTTCCGTACGCATTTGGAGCGTTGTACAACTCTCTTATCGAAGGGTTTTTGCTCGACACGTTGGGCGCCGGTATTGGCTACCTCATCACCGGCATGACGGCTCGTGAATCAATCATTTATTACACGTTTTCCACAATGAAGACGGTCGACGATCACTGTGGGTACGACTTGCCGTTTGATCCGTTCCAGATGGTCTTTCCAAATAATGCCGTCTACCACGACATTCACCACCAACAGTTTGGCATCAAGACTAACTTTTCACAACCATTTTTTATCCACTGGGACTCGTTGTTTAACACTCGGTATCCTCAAACCACTTCCTACGCTGCAAAGCAGAAGCAAATTCGACTGGAACGGTACGCAAAGAACCAGGCAGAATCAGAAGAGAAAAAGACCAGATAATGGCCCCAAAACATTAATAATCATAAAAAAGAAGAAGAAAAACCATTCCAAGGACTTTCGTATTAATAGACTAATTTGACCAATCGTGTTGGGTGTGTGTGTGTGTGTGTGTGTGTGTTCTGCGGCTTAATATGCCTACCCGCTTTGAAACATGGTGGACTCACTTTTGAGCAATCCCGTACTATGCGCAAGATTCTGGGAAACAGTACGAACCACGAACCACTTGAAAGGATGGTTCGGTTTGAGCGGTTACCTAACATACTCTGGTCAATCTCGAGCGTTCCACAGCATCATACGTGAATTGCGTTTATTGCTGTTGCGGTTTATTACTATATAAATATATGCACGTTTTGATCCCGCATACATATACTGCACGTGACTGGTGCATGTGTCATTGCCAGCTGGTGCCCGGTGCGCCCTCTCATTAACCACTTTCAGGTTTGCTGTTGTTCCCCCATCTTTTTATTATTATTATTTTTTTTTCCCTTCCCACTCTTCTTTTTTTTTTGTTTTGTTTTTTCCCCCTTGTGCTGAATTTTTGACCACTTATCGCACAAACAGCGCTTATTACTCAATAACTAGCCATAACCGCAGTACAAAAGAATGGAACAAAAGAATACTACCACGCCAAGTCCAGGGTCGACACCCTCTTCTGGGGCGGCCCAGGCAATCCCCATCGCGACTACTAGTAGTAGCAGCGCTAACCAATCCGCCAACTCAAAGATGCCAGCGGCGAGTCCAAACTCGCACCAACGCCACTCATCAATCGTGGACTTTTTGTCGACACCGCCACCACTGAGCAGCAGCGCGGAATCACGACGACGAATGAGCTCGGCAAGTAACACTCGCGATTCGGCAGCAGCAGCAGTGGCGGCGGCATCGGCGTCGGCGTCATCAGCAACTTCCTCCTCATCAGCTATATCCGATGAACCTATCGACGCAGTAGACTGGCGCGATATACCATTAACCGAACTAGTCCAGACGGACAAGCTACTCTCAGTAGATGCCAATGTACCGGTGGAAAAGGCATTTGAGATTTTGGAAAAGAATGAGTTCACGTCCATTCCAATCAAGTATGAATCGGGCGATGACGAAACCACCAGTGAGAAGCATGAACAAGCACTGGCCGAGCTGAAGAAGGGTTCGGTTGATATAAAGGGGGTCAGTCATACATTTGACTATGCAGATTTGAACACATACTTGTTACTAGTGCTCGGCCATATTGAACCCATTGAGCAGTCGGAATCAGTGCGGGAGAGTGTCATGCGGGCCCGAGCTGGGAAAGAGGTACCGGTGCGGTTTGTTGCACAGCTAGGGATCAAGGACCCGTTTGTAACTGTATCTGCATCATCTACCGTTTCAACTGCAGTTGAGATTCTCGGCAAGGGCGTGCATCGGATCGCCGTGACGTCTGCAAAGGAGCCAAATAAACTGGTTGGAGTATTGTCTCAACGACGAGTGATTCGGTTCATTTGGGAGAATGGCAGGCTGTTTAAAAGCTTGGAGGGCCTGTTTCAATCCACGCTAACCGAGCTAGGCATTGGCTCTACCAAGGTTATTTCCATCGGCGAGGATGACCTGGTCATTGATGCACTGAAAAAGATGCACGCTGAGGGAGTATCATCCCTAGCTGTCGTGGACTCGAAACAAATACTACTAGGCAACATTTCCATTGTGGATGTGCGATTATTGACCAAATCCTCGCAAGCACAACTGCTGCGAAACACGTGTAAACAGTTTTTGACAGTCATCCTGTCCAAGCGGGGGTTGGTGGACGGCAAGGACTCGTTCCCAATCTTCCATGTGACCCCAGAAAGCACACTAGGCCGCACAATCGCCAAATTGGTAGCTACTAAATCGCACCGGTTGTGGATTGTGCAAAAGCCTCACGATAACCAGCCAATGGCGGGAGTGGGAGGCCCCCTCATTGGCGTTGTATCATTAACCGATATCCTGAACGTGTTGGCGAAACAAGCGGGTAAACTAGGCGTCGACCCTTCATTTGCTCGTCGTCAGCGACGTCGGTCTAGCTCCAGTAGTGTCAGAGGTGCCGGGTCAAACGAGGCGTTTCGCAAGTCGTCGGCAGAAATGCGGCGGCCATAGTAGCGTAGCTGCTTTTTAAGCTTTTTGTTGTAACGCCTGCGCGCGCCAATTTTTTTATACATAAGGGATATAGGCTACGTATACCTTTTTTTTTTTTTTTTTTTCCCTCTCCTCACCCAACCATATTACAACAAAAAACATACACACACACGACCATGAAAGCATCATCTTTACTGCTTTTGGCGGGTTCAATAGCCGGTGTATATTCTGAATCTGCATCGCAGTTCATCTCGCAAGGCGACACACACCTCTCGTCTGGGGAGTTTCATGCCGCCATTAAAGCGTATGACTCGGCGGTGCAGCTGGAGCCGAGCAACTACCTTTATCTGTTCAAACGGAGCGCGGCGTACCTTTCCATCGGCAAGAACAATCCAGCGCTGAACGATCTGGAGGCGATTCTCAAGATCAAGCCCGGGTTTGAAGGCGCACTCACCCAACGGGCGCGTATCAATCTCAAGATGGGCAAGTTTAGCCTTGCCAGTCTGGACGCACATGCCGTACAGGGGCAAAAAGGTGCTGATATTCTTGAGCTTGTGAACGAGAGCCAGGAAGCGTGGGTTAAAGCTGACCAGGCCTTGCAAAACGATGACTGGGAAGGGTGTGTAGAATACTCCTCCATTGTCTTGTCTAATGCGCCAAACAACCTGGAAATGCGCCGAAACCGGGCTAATTGTAGACTGCGGCAAGGCCATGCTCAAGAAGCGTTGGTGGACTTGAGCAACGTGGCGTCAATGACCGTATCCGACCCGTCTGACTCGTTCACGAAGATGGCATATATTTACTACTACTCACTCGATGACTACGCCAAGGCTATGCAGTCGGTTCAGAGATGTCTACGGTATGATCCAGATGCCAAACCTTGTAAAGCGGCTCATCGCCAGATTAAGAAACTAAGCAAGAAGCTTAAAGACTATGGGGATACAGATCTGCGACGGAAAAAGGCATCAGGGCATAAGATTTGGGGCGAAATTGAGACTAGTCTGTTGACGGAGGGTTTGTACGACCAGGTTAAGCAAGAAACCAAGCAGGTGCTGGATGAAAAGGTTGGTATTGTAAACCCACCAACCGAACTGGTCGGCTCGCTGGACCAGGCTTTGTGCGATGCGCTCTTCTTTTTGAAAAAGTACCAGCAGGGTGAAGGGTACTGTGATAAGGTGTTGAGTGGTGACCCTCAATACGTGAATGCGTACCTGTTGAAGGCTCAATTGGCCCTAGACCAAGAAAACTATGACCAGGCTGTTAACATTTTGTCGGACGCCATTCAAACCCACGAGATTAGTGACCAAAAGCTTCATAATAAGCTACGGGACGCACAGGTGGAAGCTAAACGGGCCAAGACTAAAGACTATTACAAAATTCTCGACATTTCCAAACAGTCAACTGAAAAGGAAGTCAAAAAGGCATACCGAAAAAAGACCAAGGAGTTCCACCCAGACAAGTACCGAGGTGAGCTCAACCAAGAACAGGTGGAGCGGAAAATGGCCGATATCAACGAGGCGTATGAAATCTTGATGGATGAGGACACCCGTCGGCGGTATGATATGGGCGAAAGCTTTGAGCATGGTGGAGAACAACAATACCACCCACAACATCACGGGTTTCACGGTGGTGGCGGCAATATGCATTTCAAATTTAACCAACAATTCGGCGCCGGTGGTGGTGGCGGTGGTGGGTTTGATTTTAACATGTTTGCTGACCAGTTTATGCGTCAACAACAGCAACGTTCATGATGTGTTTAATCACCCTCTGTTTTTTATTGTTTTTTTTTTTTTTTTTTTGGTTATAGAGAAAATATTACTGAGCATGTATAAGTAAATTTAAGGTGCAGGTGGCTGGCTAACGAGCCGCACGTGGACTCTCATAAAGATACATTAATGGTAAAACCAATTGGGATTTTACCAAACAAAGCCTCTGAAGTGACCACCGTGGGGTGTTCGTTAAGAAATTAGCTTGGAGAGGAGTTGTAACATCTGTGACAATCCTCGTTTAGTATTAGTTTGATATGATAACTGACAACCCCATGAAGAAGAGCATTATAATATAGTACGCCAATGTAGTAACACAAATTTGATTAGCCATTTATATCTGTCTGGTTAATAGAGTGTTGACCACCCGCCAGACCTCAATACGACTCAAATGAGCAAATATCTTACCATGACTGGGCCTGGCCTCGACAGCATTAACGATATTTTTCATCAAAGATTTCGATATCACGTATACGTTATAAGGCAATGAAACGACCCAAAATCCATGCAATTTAAAACAAAATCGGCGCTTGAAACTCGATCAAGCGACAAGCGCGCTGCAGTATGTCAGACTAAACCAAACCCCTGCCATCTACTCTGCATTAGGCCGATGGTATCTCAAAACTCGATATATATCGATACCGATTGATAATGTATTTGTCACGGACTAGCCTGCATCAAAAAGAAAAAACCATGTCTGTTCACACGCCCTCATCCCACTAATTTACGCGCGTATACGGTTACTCACAGCGCTGCCGTTGGTATCATGATTCTGATACCCCCCCAACCTTTTTACTAGTGGCTAGCTACCAAAAAAGAATTAATCTTTGTTACGAAGCCCTATTTTTTTTTTTTTTTTTTTGTTGGGAACGTTTGATGTGGATATTATTTTCCATGGTGCATCCAATAGCTACTAACTAGCTAGTACAGTATGTACTTTTTTCTTCCGAAATCCCCTCGGAAGATCTGTATATACAATAGCTAGGCAGTCGCTTGGGAGAATACGGTATACCGCGGGCAGATATTCGAACGGCGCGTGCAATTGATTTAATATGAGCGGGTCCGGGCATGCGGGCTTTGCCACTTTGGGGAAGTCGGAATACTATCAATCGGCCCTTTTATAACCCGTAATAATATTAAACTGGCATAGCAACCAGGATCTTACGTATACTGTTTCTCTAGATACGTATTTTCACACACACACACACACACACACAAAAAAATAATATGTTGTTGCCGCAGCGATGCTAATTGCATCAATAGAAGACTTGGGCTACCGAAAGGAGGCAACCACAGATCTTAATCAGATCGTCCTTTTTACACAAATTTAAAATAAAATAAAACAGCGCTTTAAAACAGAGACTTGCAATATTATGCCCCCAAACAGTTTCTTTTTGTTGCTTAAGACGCCACTCAAGCACCGGTCCTAGTCCGGGCTAGGATAAGCCTTATAAAGACCTTAACTCGGACGACGGCCGGGGGGTCCCCAAAACAAAATAAAATAAATAGAGCGGGGTTGTGTTTTCAATGCTACATAGGAGGCTCTACTGCGTAGATTTGTAGATCTTCGAATAGATCATGTATCTGTCTATATCGAGGAGAAATGGCAAAGTCGCAAGGCCGCTTCAGATTAGCTAAGGCTGGGTTGGAGACTGAGAGAAGCCAGACATGTATGTATATTATAAGTAAGTTTTAGGGGTTACAAGACATGACTTGGAAGATGTGAGACAGGGTAGGATCGATCCGGTAAAACCGATGACTTGACCCTAACCAGAAGTGATGGCTTACACCCTCCTTTCCCCCAAAAAAAAAAAAAAAAAAAAAAAAAAAAAAAAAAAAAAAAAAAAAAAAAAAAAAAAAAAAAAAAAAAAAAAAAAAAAAAAAAAAAAAACGCAGGACCTATCGAGATCGCTATAGCTTGTATCCGTGGGAAATGTCTTCCTATATTCCAGCTACGTTACCAGTAGCGCTATCAAGTTCGGTAAGACGGACTCGCAATCAATTGACAGGTCTTTAAGGTTAATTAATCCCAGGCTAGCTATAGTAGAAGCTTATACTGTATACATATATTATAATAATAAGCCTTACACCGATCGACCCTTGTTCCTGCTCGCATATTCTTATTTTTTTATACATACATCAGTCTTAGCACGGCCGGATGCAACATGGTCTGATATTATTTACCAAGCTTACCACAATGCCTTCGAATGATCATGATTGCAAGCTTAAGATATATAGTAAAGCTTTGTATGCATAAATACGCTTCGAATCATGGCAGGCCTGCTGGCAGGCGCCGTATTCTGACTAGCTTAATACAAAATTATCTATGTACTAGTCCATTTAGGTACACCGGCATTCGCGAATAAAATATATTTTTTGATAGAATTTTATATCGTACAGTGATTATCGCGATCGATAAAGAAGCGCGCATAAAATAATTATTTTTACCTGACAAGGGATAAAAGACAATGAGATTCGAAGATCCTGAGCTCTAGAAGCGCTATAGTGGTCGTGTTTCATGTATACTATAGCTAAGCTAGCTTATACCATTAATTAGGTTTAAATTTATGAATTCTTATTAATATCCTGTATACGTATGCCATTAACCAAGCGCTTACGTTTGTTGAGCGGGCTAGCTCCACGGTTCGGGCAACTGCCATGGCTATTTATATAATCTTAAGGCTTATAATATAAATATATATACATATACATTATAAACACAAATACACGCGTACATATACATCTACAGCTGCCTAGAGCGCTATATATATATATATATCGGTACCGTACGTACGTACACTGTCGACTTAATTAACCCATTGCAATATTCTATCATGCAGGAAAAAGTAAAAGCGGGAGGGGCTGGGGCCGGCCTAGCTTCGTTGCCCTAGCAGCGCGCAGCTGGGAACCTATATCCGATAGTACTTCGTAGGTACGTAGGTAGTCCAAACCCGGCACTATATGAGCTTAGGGCTCGGCATTACAAGCGCTCGAGATCGATACCACCCAACACCTTTGTAATGGCCATGTCTTGCGGCTCTTCCGAGGATCAAACTGTTTGCAACATGTCCTAGACTAAAGCAAGGAACAAAGAATGAGTCGGATTGATCGATAAGATAGTTGCTAAGCTTAGACTTCCAAGTGCGTGCCTAATCACAGGACACACGACTGCGGTTAACCCAGCTGCCGCTCAAGAATTCTCTCAAATCTGTTTCCGGGAATACATCTGGATATCTTAAGTCAATTGTCTTACAACTCAACCGTACGTATACGTATACGTTAACAATATCAGCGCGCTAGCTGTAGATTGGACAGGCCGCGGTATATCCCACGTACGTACGCTGCTCATCTATTGACAACGCCTCTTAAGTTGTTTCGCTTGCTCCGAGGCGATTGATATTGTGGCATGCACGTCTTTCTCGAATTTGTCAAAGCGCTTGGAGCGAAGTTCCGAGGTGTTTTTTTTTTTTTTTTTTTTTTTTTTTTTTTTTGTTCCCGCCTCGCGCACGCACGCTCACTCCCAATTTAGATCAATGTTCCGATCTGCGCACCTCCAAATGCGATATATTCAAACCAATTATAAGACACTAAAATGCTGTAACTAATTATCGGATCTTAAGCTTGCTAGCTTTACAAAAAGCTATTTGCTTTTACAACCATGGGATGATGACCTCATAAAATTTAATTTTCACATACTTAAGCTTCACGCGTTGAGATATCACCCCGATTACAAGCGAGACAGAACACGCACCAAATACCGGCCAGCTCACATTAATAAATTTACAAGGCGGGTTTTGAGCTACAATTGATTGCTTAAGCTTGAGAATTTGGCTTGTCAGAACTGATTCACCAGAGGCACGTGAAATGGAAGCCCACGTTTTCCTTTTCATCACATTCACCCTCTAAAACATCTCGCCCCAGGTTTAACGTCTTTCTCCGAATCTTGATCACTCGAGCTTACGCCACGAACGCAATATTCGAATACGTATATACTATAGTACTGGCCGGCCAGTACTCGTGTTAAGTTCGGGATATATATATATATATATCTTCATGTAGCGAGTGTATAGTTATAATTAATGATATCACATATATAAATATGCACCCATCAACGGACGTGCATCCCCTGTTCAGCTGCTTAAGGTCTTATAGGGCCTTAATATATATATTATAAATAAGTTGATATCGATCCATGGGCATAAACTATAGCGAAGGCTATTAAATATTACACTGTTCAGCCAGCCAGCTTGCCACCAGCTTATAGCTAGCTAGCGCTGGCAATTCGCCGATATCCCTTATAAAGTACTGATGGCCGGCCATTTTCTTATAATATATGCTTATCCTTAAGCATTCGAGCGTAAGGTTTTCTTTTTGTGCCCTTCTCGGGTCGCATAAGTTGAATATTTTCTCACTAGCTATATATATAGTACAAGCTTATAAAATTCGCGACGTCGGGTACCCTTATAAAAGATATATATATATGCAATTGATTAATTGTGCAGGCGGCCGGCCGCTTGCTCTGCATATGCAGTCATCTGCATGCACTTGTGAAATTTTGATTATAAGGCAAAAGTCTCACAAATTATGCATGTTTATAGGGCCAGGCAAAAAGCAATTTTCTTAAGCCCCTAAAGCTAGGCCGGCAGGCCTGTGTGTGTATACCTCATGCTAGTTGAGCAAGTTTCCCTCCTCTGACTTAATTATTGACGAATAAGAAACCTTGCATTTTGACCCAAAAAATATATATCATTATATCCCATCCCGCGTTTTTTTTTGTTTTTTTTATATTTTATTTTAGTTGGTTGGGTCGAGCCCTTAGAGCTTAGGCCGATATATAGAAGCTGGTCAGATATTTTATTTGAAACATGGATTACTTACCGGACTGGGCCGCTGCTCGAAATCTAGCGTGTTGTAAACTGTTTAATTATGGAAACGACAATTCGATTATAAAACATGTACATTTCCCACATTTTTGGTACACTTTCCCTTTCTTTTCTTCTTTTCTTCTATTTATTATAATATCCAACCCCCCCCCCCCCTCATTTGGGTATATATTTCATATCTCTAAAACTTCAAAAGCTCTTGACTGCGCAAGAGTATTTATCGCAATCGATCGGTGTTTTCACTCCTGGATTTACTCTTTATCGTATTAATATCGCCTACATTCCTTACCCTTTTTTTTTTTATTTCCACTTTTTTTAAAAAAACATTTACTATTCAACAATGTCCAGTCCAACCATCATGAGCGAGCAAAGTTCAGCAGCAACGACGGAATACAAATCGCAGCCATCCACTACGCATACATCGCCAGAAAGCGATAAAGAACAGCAACTCGATTCATCAACGTCGGCTTCACGACAGCGAGAGTTCAAGTTTGAGAAGCGGACCTTGACGACGCCAAAGTTCAACAACAACAGCAAGTCTGCATTCAGCTCGTTCAACTCGTTCAGTTCAAGCGACTCGGAGACGACTGTTCAAGTACCACAGGCAACAGTTCGGCATTATCACGGCGAGCAGCTGTCCACGTCGTGTCATTGCGATTCGCCACCCCGCCCAAACACGGGCACTGGGTCTAGTCGAATCCAAACCCCAGCATCTGCATTGCCTTTGACTAGCACGGCCGCCGACACTATTCAAATTGGCGCACAGTTCCCATTCACTACCGATAAGCGAAATGTATCCACAAACACACTCTCGTCTAACTCGTTTTATGGGGATCCACGAAACGCGTTTATGGGCCGATCAAAGTCTACCAATAATTTATTCAAAGAACAGCCAACATGCTTATCATCAAACTATATTCCAGCATTGCATGTCATTCGACCGTCTCAACAACAGCTACAGCAGCAGCAGCAGCAACAACAACAACAACAACAACAACAACAACCTCAGCAACAACAGAAGCAAACATCTGGTGGTCTTGTCTTTACCTCTGAAGAGCAAGCTCGTGAGGCGGTGATGGCACGTACAAACTACTCTCTTCCGCCATCGCCGACTGGGACGTCATCATTCCCACGACAGTTTCGAGAGGTGAATGGCTCTCTGGGGATTCCAGCATTGCGACGAAACAACAGCACCGATACAATGTCTGACCAAGGATATTATTCTGAGTTTACATTCCCAGCTGGGCCGCCATCGAGATCGCATTGGAAGCCGGATTCTGCACGACAATCATGTGTGGATTGTAACAGCCCGTTCACGTTGTTTGGGCGACGGCGTCACCATTGTCGGCGATGTGGCGACATTTTTTGTGGGATTGACTCGAGATATATAGTTCACCTCGACCAAAACCTAGCATTCAACCCCATCAAGGGCACGCCATCGCGAGCATGTGTATCATGCGCGAATGAATATGACGAGTTTAAACTCTCTCTGTCATTGTCGCTGGCATCGAATTACAGCCACCACCGATCGTATGAACAGGACAACAACAAAAACAACAACAACTCTGCATCCTCCGCTAGCAGCAGTGGTTTCCATACCATTGCTGCTGGTTCAGGCAAATCCAAAAACACACCTCGTGCGGGTCACGATACTCCTCACTTTATCCAGCCATCATCAAGCGTGACGAAAACAAGCTTGCTTAATACTAATAATGCGGTTGTGGGCTCGGTCCAGTCAAAGGCAAACTACACTTTAGACTGGTCCTCGTTTTAAATACAAAGTGTCACGCCCCCCTTTCTTTTATATTTTTTATTCTATTTATTTATTCTTTGGGTTATATAATCAAGTAATTCTTTAGCAGTACGACCAATTTGGCCAGATTCTTTGATTGCATCCTTCAGCCCAGTTTCCAGTGTTTGCATAAACTCGCCAACTAGAGCGATCCGGTCGGTGGTATCTTCGGTGATTGAGACCTTGTTGTAATCGTCAGCAGGCACAAACAGTTCTAAATGTAAAAACGGGCCTGCAGTGCGAGGCAGCAGCAACTGTTTTGAGTCTGGGTGAAAGATTGACCCAGTTTGTATATCCTTGTCGGTTGATAATGCAATATTAAGCAGCTTTTGCAGCGATTGGACATGTGCCAGTTTTGTTTTGGACGCCTTGGACCCGTACGATAACCCTGTAGTGGATGATGACGCAGCCAAGGACATTGATTGGTCTAGTTTTGAGGCTTTGGCGTCTGCTGTCGTCTCCCAACCTAGTAGCGGGAAGAAGCATGATAGCGTTTTGGCAAATGCAAGCCGAGACACTTCCTCCGGCGCCACATCCAACATGAAATTCAAAAAGTTGGTGCTCTGCGCACGGATATCAGGCGTCAGGTACGTCATGGCCGAGTGTACATGCAGCATAATTAGCGAAGTGTGCGGTCGCAGCCACTCGGGATCAATACTCTTGAACGTTTCCAAAAGCACTTCCCGTACCGAGTTTGATTCGTCACGTACCAACGGGGATATAGTGTTGACGACAACTTTCATGCTTGTTATGCTTTCTTGGTGCTGTTGTATGTATAAAAGTGCTTCCTTTCGGACCGTGTTGGAATGATGCTTGCATAGCGAGAGGTATTTGGTCAGCTCGGCCTCACTACTAAGGTCTGAAGAAGCACCCATATTCTGTTGCTTGAGCTTGATCGCCTTGGACACAAAGTTGACATTTGTCGCATTTGCCGCTGCTGCACTGCCCTTGCCGACTTTCAGCTTTGTCTTTTGAAAGTCCTTGCGCTTTTCCTTCTGTTTCTTGGTAACCATCTTTTTTTCTTTGAAAAATGTCCGAACGGTGAATGAAAAAAAAAATTTCTCCCAACGTTGTTGAATACATGGGATAAATTTAAAAACACACACCCGCACCACCATGAGCAGTCGAGCAATCAAAAAGTTGTACGGAAACGACGACTTTAAGCCAAAGGATGACCATGAACAAGCTGGTAGCGAATCCGAAGAGGAGGAACAAGTAGTTACCAAGCCGAATTTGTTTGCAATGCTAGGCGGGGATGAAGAAGAAGATGAAGATGATGAAGACGATGAAGAGGTTGAAGAGAACGAACCAGAGCCCGAGGAGTCTCCTGTCAAGCCAGTAGCTACACCAGCAAAGTCCAAAAAGTCCAAATCAAAAAAGAAAAAGAAGGGTAGCAAGTCCACCACCGCCACCAACACACCCACTACCAAAAAAGAACAAGATATCGACTCTTTACTGGACACAATGAGCAAGGCCAACATCCACGCCGCCCGGCCCGACTGGTTCGACCTGTTAACAGTAGACACTCGATACCTTGATTACGAACTGGAGTTTAAAAAGCTGTTTGGTAAAGAAGCAATGGGGGAGAGTGTTGATGGGGGATCGTCGTTTTTCCCATCGCCCACCAGCAAGCCAAAGGACTGGGGTGGCCGAGACGGGCGGTCAGTTCCAGGCACGACACGAAAGCTGGTATTCTCAAAAGTACGCCCGCATTTCCTACCGACGTTGAAACGAGAAATCATGATGGAACAAGTATATGAACCGGAAGATGAAGTGTATCAAACGAGGTCATTCAAGTTTGTCCATACCGAGCCGTATGCGGCCGCCCAACGGCTGTTTCAGTTTTTGTTGGCCAACTCTGAACCACAGACTATTATCAACCAGGTGTTGCCAAAAAGCCTGTACCACACCCCCACATTGATAATGATTGCAGAGAATATGGCTCAAGGTGGCGGGCAGCATTCAGAAGCGGCGGACATGATTGAACGGTGTTTACTAGTGTTTGACCGAGCGTTTAAACCAGCGTTTTCGTTTGACGGGTCGTGCCGTTTGCCGTTCAAGTACTTTGAAAACCGAGGTTTCTACATGGTATTGATGAAGCATCTCAAGGTGCTGATGCGACGAGGCACATGGACAACCGCGTTTGAATACGCCAAATTCTTGTGGAGTTTGAGCCCTGAGCTTGATCCGTATGGGGTGGGTCATATGATTGATTTCTTTGCCATCAATGCTGGCCGTGAAAACTATGTTTTGAAACTCGCTGAAAACAAACATTTTGCAGAATGTCATGCACATCGTCCAAATGTCATGTACTCTCGCGCACTGGCCTATCACGTGAAACATCCGACTGACAACGCGCAGACTGAAGAGTATCTGAAACAAGCGGTGGCCAAGTTCCCATGGGTCGCTTCCATGCTGCTTGACAATACGTTCATCTCAGAGCACCAGCCGCTTGCTGAGCAGCAAATCTTGGCTGGGTTGTACATTATCCAAATGAAGGGGTTCTGGACCAAATACGGGTTGATCAAGTTATTGGCAAAAGTTGTGGATCACGTCAAACTCGACCCAGTTATTCAGTCTGAGGTTGTGTCTCCAGATACTGTTCGGTACGCTCTCTTGTCCGATCAAAAAGAAGTGTTTGGTGCAATCCCAAAGGAGTATTTGGAAGGTGTCATGTGGGCAGATGATCCAGTACCTCCTGAAGATGATGAAACCCCGTATCCACCTAGAAGAGATATTAGAGAGTTTATGTAGAGTGCATAAATAAAATAAAAAAAACCCTGGTTTAGACCTGTCGAAAAAACGCTAACAATACATATGCTTATAAATTTAAACCACTTTTTACTTTGGCAAGGTGTTTTGCAACATCTTGTTCAAGTTGGCCAGCTTGGAAGTATTCATATGGTATTGTCGGCCCTGCTTGATCATCTTTTGGATATTCTTCTGTAAGGAGCCGGTCATTGGAGACAATGCAAGGTCGATGCCGCCGCCGATAACATTACCAATAACAACCTCCAACCCATCAGTAACGGACTGGAAGAATGGACCTAGGATGAAGTTTGCCAATGGGTCGGATAGACCAAACGTGGCTTTATGTGCAATAGAGAAAATGGTACCTAGAGAGGCATCAATTTGACCGTCAATACCGGCAATCAAGGCAGTGACAGCAGCTCGTCCTCCATTCGCTGGGTTAGTTCGGAAAGCGTGGATAACACTTTGGATTCGTTGAGCACCGTTGGTGAGATGGGCTCGACCGTCTTCAAGAATACCATATGGCTTTCCTGCTCGAGATTCCAATTCAACCACTGGCTCCGCGTCCGTGGCTGGTGCGACGACGTCGGTGAGGTCGACATGGCTCGTGGTTGGGATTTGAGCAGCCATGGCAGTGGCTGCCAATGCAATGAAAACAGACTTAATGAAGTGAACCATTTTTGAGCAAGTAGAGAGTGTGGAATAATGAAATGAATATTGTGCGAAAACTGATGAGTATTTATAGACAAAATGCCAAGCGTGGATCCACTTCACACGACCTTATACTACATAACTGTCATAACGTTATTATAAAGAAGGAACCTTCTTCTTTTTTGCCTGTTTCATGTTTAGCGAGATTTTCCCAAAAAGTATATTTTTAATCTCATATTCTGGTTCCGTTGTGTACTCTCCGAATTCACGCAATGAACTGGAAGACGTGATATAGATAGTTACACCGGTTTCTAAAACAACGTACTTACAACCCCGCGCCGCTTCCTCATCTATATATACAATGGTGCCGAAAATGGTTGAAACATCGCCTATCCACAAAATAATTGGGTTTAAAATTTAAAGCGAGTCCAGACAACCATTCCAGGTTCACCTTGCAAACTGAGTTTGTATAAACTCGCCATAGTTTAGACCCCCTGTTACTTGTTTAAAAAAACGAGTGGATCGTCCCGTCGCCATATTCACAAACCTTCGACCGCACTTAGTTATTTGTGTGTTTCAGCCAGCCGCGTTCAGTAAGATATAGTTGCAAACTCTAACAAGGCCTGATACACGAGTCAGTGGCTGATGATGCGGCTGACGTTTTCGATCGAGTCGCCGGTACAGCGGAGCGCAGCCTTTGCTCATTTCCGGCCGCCGCACGATGCATACAGGTGATGGGGGCATAATAAGGCTGGCCTCGAGTGAAACCATTGTTTCCCCGATAACCAAGCACAATCCCGGAAAAAATTACAAGTGAGGTTTGGTACGTTGATATCTCGCATATGCATCACATTGTTCCTTGTATATGGGTTTAAGTACCCAAGCGAAGAACGGAAATATCCATCCCGATATACAGTGGGCTTATTAATCTAATAAAACTTTATGATATAATGCGCAAAGAACCCAAATATATTGCAGATGCTATCATGACCTGATAACGAGACACGATGACGACTTACCTCGAGATGATCAAGGGTTTTTCTTATAATTAAATCGATCGAGGGGGGTTCTTTTTAAACCCCCCGATTTGTACCCCCCAAAGTCATCTTTGCGGGTAGTGTATGGATGTAACTTGGTTCAGTTTTATTTTATTTTACTTGTAAAGTCCTGGTATACTGCTTTGTAATGAGCATGTGACGTGCGAAACAAGACAAAAATCGCCACCAAGTCACGTGCACTGCAAGCATAAAGCACGCAATCAGTCGCCATGCTGGCGTTATAAGGAGACAGCAAGAGATATTCGTACAAAAACTTTCTTTCTAAATATCAAGAACGCATATAATTTTGCATATAGAAAGCATCGCGAGGCTTGACATTTCCATCATCATCAACGCTCCTATTGTTTCAATGCAACATATGCAATACATTCAGCCTTTTCCAAAATACCTTAAGGCCTTATAATGTATACATATATAAAAGCGTTATAATTAACCCTTCTCATTTTACTATAAACAGTACTTAATTTCGTGACTCCCACTCCTATTTTTTTTGATTCCGATCCCGATTCTACCAGGCCGGCGCGCAGTGAATTACTAATTTGGATCATAAAAACTTTTTTTCCGCCAACGGCGCACGTCATTTCTTCGTAAGACATTCTAAAATTTTTTTCTTCTTTCTTTTCTATAGTCTCTCTATATAAAACCTACTTGTTTTCCCTTTTTTTTTTTATTTTTTACAAATCTCTTTTACATTCACACTTATTTCAACTAATCACAATGACCGTCGAAAACGTTTCACAATTTGGTACTTTGGCAGTTCACGCTGGTGCAGCCCACGACCCAGTTACTGGTGCCGTTATTGAGCCAATCTCTCTATCCACAACGTTTGCCCAATCCAGTGCTGCCAAACCGGTCGGTGCTTACGAATACTCACGGTCGGCCAACCCAAACCGTGACAATTTTGAAGCTTGCGTTGCTGCTTTGGAAAAGGCCAAATACGCTCTAGCATATGCTTCTGGGTCTGCTGCTACCGCTAATGTACTACAAGCACTAGCCCAACAATCACACGTGGTATCTATCGGCGACGTGTACGGCGGTACTCACCGGTATTTTTCCAAGGTTGCCACCACCCAAGGTGTCAATGTCGACTTTACCAACAATGTTGAAGAGGAAGTTGAATCCTTGATCAAGCCAGAAACCCGTCTGGTATGGATTGAATCTCCATCCAACCCAACCTTGACTGTTACTGATATCGCCAAGGTTGCCACTATTATCACCAAGATTCGGGAATCTCGATCGGAACCACTATACTTGGTTGTTGACAATACTTTCTTGTCTCCATATGTGCAAAACCCACTGGTCCACGGCGCTGATGTGGTGCTACACTCTGTGACCAAGTACATTAACGGCCACTCTGATGTCGTTATGGGTGTAGTTGCAACTTCTGATGACAAGATTCACGAAGAGCTGCGATTCTACCAAAACGCTATTGGTGCCGTGCCATCTGCTTTTGACTCTTGGTTGGCGCACCGAGGTTTGAAGACTTTGCATTTGCGATCCAAGGCTGCTAGCACCAGCGCTCAGGCCATTGCTGAAGCTTTGGAAGCTCGAATCGGCCAAGGTGTCAAGGCTGTTGCCTACCCTGGTCTAAAGTCTCACCCACGACGAGAAGTTGTTCAACGACAGCACCGAAACGGTCTTGGCGGTGGTATGATTTCGTTCCGAATTGAGGGCGGTGCTGAAGGTGCTGACAAGTTTTGCCAAAACACAAAGCTCTTCACCCTTGCTGAATCTTTGGGTGGTATCGAGTCGTTGTGTGAAGTTCCAGCTGCCATGACCCATGCTGGTATTCCAAAAGACAAGCGTGAAGCTTCAGGTGTTTATGACGACTTGATCCGTCTATCGGTTGGTATCGAAGACGAGGAAGATTTGGTGAAGGATGTTATCAATGCTTTGGATGCTTGTTTGTAAATAGAACCCCCGCAATTATACAAAATTATTTATTAAAAGCTAGAATTGATTCGTTATAATAAGGTTCGGGCCGAGCCGAGCCGATCTGCAAACGGTGATACGCGTGGTTTTATGAAATGAAAATGAAAATGAATTTGAGATTGTTTTTTTTTTTTTTTTTGGTTTGCGAGTTTGGCAAGTATATCTTTTTTTTCCCGCCGTTTTAACGTTTGAGCCGCATTGTTGTATACATATGGGTAATTTGTGTTGAGTTGATTAAGATTGGTGGGCGGGGTAAGCAGCATACACAAATCACATGCAGGCCAGTATGAGAAAAAAAAAACAAGGTGACAAATGGTTTCTTCATTAGCCGAGATGTTTCTACGCGTGGATGTCGCTTAAAACCGGTCTCCTTTTTTTTTCTTTCTTTCTTTTCCAATAAAAGACCTTCTCTCTGGCCCATCTTTTCTTAAAAAATTATGAAGGTACAGTTCCTGAGTTTGATAGCGACTGTTAGTGCAGGAGCAGTAGCGGCGGCGGTTCCCGTGCCAACGGCCAAAACTACCAACGGCACAATTACCGGTATCCACAATCAAGAATTCGACCAGGACTTTTTCCTGGGTATTCCATTCGGAAAAGCACCAATAGACGACTTGCGATTTGAACCAGCTCAACCATACGACAAGAGCTTGGAGGGATTCAAAGCAGACAAGTATGGTCCATCTTGTTACTGGGCTGGTGCACCGGTCATTACCGATAACAATGGGCTACCAGTTTCTGAGGACTGTTTGCAGTTAAACATTGTACGGCCCTCGCGACGCAACAATGCCAAGGACAAGAAGTTGCCAGTGGCTGTGTGGATCCATGGTGGTGGGTTCCAATGGGGCGCATCGATGCGGGACGTGTATAACCTCTCGTACCCTGTCAATCAATCGGTTCAAGGCGTGACACCCGTGTTGGCTGTGTCGATCAATTATCGAGTTAGTGGGTTTGGGTTCATGGCTTCTAAAGAGCTTGCCGAAAAGGGCTCTGTAAACGTGGGACTTCGAGATCAACGACTGGCCTTGCAATGGATCCAGGACAATATTGAAGCGTTTGGAGGCGATCCAAACCAAGTCACTATTTGGGGTGAATCTGCTGGCGCGTGGAGTGTGGCAATGCACTTGGTTGCCTATGGTGGTAAAGATGAAGGATTGTTCCACAAGGGGATTATGGAATCAGGCTCGGCTACCACTATTCAATACCCATCTATTAAAGAGATGGATAACCGATACCAAGACTTGCTCAACACCACAGGGTGCGCAGACTTGGCCTGCTTGAAAAAGGTCCCTGCCGAAAACTTGACTCGGATTTTCACGTATGGTTTAATCACGTCTCAATATTATTACCCAGTGATTGATGGGGTTTTTTTCAAAGAATCACCTCACAGACAAATGTTGAAGGGACAGTTTGTACAAGTGCCGATCATTTCTGGTGCCAATCTCGATGAAGGCACATCTTTTAGCGTTGCCGGTCTACTAATCACAGTTGATACGGACAAGGAATTTTTTGCGGCTGTGCAAAAGATGTATCCAGGGTTGACCGACGCGGATATCAAGACTTTAATGCACATGTATCCAAACGATCCCAAACAAGGGTGCCCATTTGGCACTGGCGACCACTATGCCAACAATAAAACTCTAGGTCTCCAGTATAAGCGTGCCAATGCGCTGGGTGGTGACCTGGGGATGGTAAGTTCGCGTCGGTTCACTGCCGAGATGTTCTCCGCGTATGATGTGCCTGTTTATTCATACAATTGGAATCAAAGCAATTATGAGACTCCGCCACAATCAGGATCGACCCATTTTGTAGACGTGGTGTACGTTTTCAACAACCCAAATACGTTCCCACAATCTAGCGGAACCTCGATCGGACCTGACCCTACAGGCAAACTCACCAGACTCTCGGAACTAACCAGCCGATATTTTATGAGCTTCATGGCCACTGGCGACCCCAACAAGGCCAAGTTGGACCTTGCAAAGGGTGCAAATGCTTGGGGCAAGTACAATAAAAGAAAGGTCAATTACTACTTTAGTGGCGATGCTTGTCATGAAGAAGACGATACGTGGAGAGATACAGAAATCTCGTACATCAACTATGCGCTTTCACGTAAGTTGAATCATTGATAATATAAATAAAATAATGGCCGTGATTGGTAAGGAACCTTAATAAAAAGGCTTGTCAATTATTTTATAGATTGACAATTTTTTTTTCCCTTCTTATATGACGTCGATTTAGAGGCGTTGGGAGGAGGGTCAGCCTTCTCCTTTTTGGTCTTGTGAGACAAGGGGGTCAAGCGGCTTACGCAGTCGGTGGCACCTCCGCCCGGACCCACACGAGGAGATTGAACAGCCTCGTACCTTTGTATAATATATATATTCCTTCTCCCCCTCCCCACAAGGCAGATTTATAGATTTATATAACCAATCCATTCGCGAAATGGGCTAAACGTTTACTATTATATTGGTCTAATGATACACACGCACAAAAAGAAATAAAGAAGATGAGTGAATACACAAACGACCCACCTCCGACTTATTCTCAGGAACCACGAGCTCATGAAATCACTGTCGAGGCTGTGGAACATGTACAAACATCTCTGTTTGCGAGCAGCAGCATCCTGAATACCAGGGATGGACCGCACTCGCCGACCGGGAGCTCGAGTAGCGCACAATCAAGCCGAGACTCTTCTCCGAGTGGTGGTGACAGCGACGAGGAGGACCCTCTATCTTTACCATCAGTATCCGATTTAAAAGCTCATGTGAAGCTACTCCAGCTTTTTCATGGGCTAAAAAACTGTGTCGAGAATACACCTGGGTTGTTTGGACTGGATGGTAGAGATATCGGGCCAACGCCAGTGGTTGGTCTAGGCAATGGCACATTCTCGCTACAAGAGGAAGATTTCAAGCGCAAAAAGTGGTCCGTATATGTGGCGCGAGCAGTGCATCGGTTCGATGAGTGGTGGAAAGCAGCAGTGATCCACCATCTAGGCGATCGATCAGTTACCAACCAAGACTTGAAATCGCGAGATCATTCCAAACTCGCAGAGATGCCGGAAGAAGGAGAAGGTGCGGGGTGTTTTTTACTGTCTACGCGGATGCTGCCTCCACTCGACGTGTTAATGGTGTGGCACTCGTACATGATGAACCCGCGCCAGCATCTCGAAGATTGCATGCGGTACGGCGATGGTGGATGGTTCGCGCCAGGGTTCCCACTCCACGTTATTGTCAGTGAGATGGTGGACCAGTGCGGCCAGTACTACCCAGGTAATGCAGCTGTGGAGTTTTTCACCGAACAGACTGGGTGTAAATGGTCAAACCTGCACGACCCGTCCGACACTGCCGTGAAATGTTTTGCATGCAGTCGGTTCATTCGAGTGGACTGGGTGGTGCCTCATAATATGAATTTGAGCATTCGTGATACCAGTATTGGATACTCTGAGCGTGATTTCCGCGCCTCGTGCACCAACTGTGGCGAGATCAACACCCATGAAACCTTATCACTTGCCAAGTTCAAATCGCACATGAAGCTTGCAGTCGAACACAATATCCCATTCCACGGGACTATCCTCCCCAACAGCGAATGTACTCTACTCCTACGCCACTTTGCCAAGCAAAACATGTCTGCAATCATGCAAAGCCGCAGCATGTCAACGATCCGGAACTTGATTGCTAGAGACTACTACGAGTTCCACCCGTCGTTCCTAAAAAACGTTGAAGATATTATGGACCTGTACTCTGGTAATCATAGCATCTACTCTGTGGCGCTTGGCGGCGCGGTGGTGCGGCAAGCCGAGTTTATCGACCAAGTGGCTCAGCTAAACTGGCTTGAGAACTATGACTTGGAAAAGTTTATCATCAAGTATGATCGGCTGTTCGGGATGATCAAACCGGAAGGGCTGGAGCCAGTCGTGCCTACGCTAGATTCCGACTTGGTATGGCACACCCACATGCTGCAGAGCACCGCTTATCTGCATTACAGCATGGAAAAGGCAGGTCGCCATGTGGGCCACGACCAGCCAATTGAAGAAACGGAAATGTCTGCCAAATTCGAGGATATTTGCAAGAAATACCATAAGCGATACAACGAGCCGTTTATGGAGTGCCATTGCTGGTACTGCCAATGTATCACTACCAACGTCAAATGGACGGGATTGAAGTCGAGACTGTCGTCAGTGTCATTATTGTCGAGCAGCAGGAAGAATGCCAGTGTGGGGGGCGCGATTAGACGGCATCATGATGATGGGTTACAGCAATCAGACGAGATGGGCATACCGTCGGAGTTGCATCTATCCAACCACAATGCCACGCATATCCCCGGTAATGTATACAACGTCCGGTATTTCAAAACTGACTACTATAACCAGCTCACAAAACGGTTCCGAAAGATCCCCTCATCTAGTTACAACAAGTTTCCGGCGGAGTGGTACAACCATCACGAACGACTGAAACGGATGATGAAGAATGACATTAGCGAATTGTTTGAAAAAGAAGCCCCGTTCATGAAGCCTCACTATCTTTCTGAAATGTACCCGTTTGATCCATCCCGTTTTAGACCATTTTAATAGATATCGATAGATTTGAACACCAAAGGCTCCAATAGAGCTTGTCATCATCAGCTCCGGCCGTGCACAATTCCCCGCGTGCCTTTTTCGGAGTTTGCCATTGATATAGCGCTTATATATACAAGACCTTATGACTAATTTGATGCGCTATGCAGATGGTGCAGAAAAATATTCAAAACATGTGGCAGGCGTTCACCGCGCAACCAACGGATAAGCCTTTGAATACCGAATATATTCCAGACCTTAACTCGCGGTATGTGAACCCGTTTACTGTAATGCCTTGGCTATTTCTTGGTAGGAGTTTGGGCTGTGGCTAGCTTGCAATATTTGAAAACCATATGCGGTATGCGCGTTCAATCACGTTCCTTCGATTGTGCTTTCTAGCGCTCTCAATCGCCAAGCTCGATCGCCTCCTTGTATAAAGATTCTGCGCGCGTTCCATGGGAAGTACTTTTTCTCCCACGTAGAAGGTACATGGGATTAATTTAAACCCCCAGTGGGCGGTAATACGACGCCAACATCCGTAAGTTGACTAATACACAGACCTCGATCGAGTCTCTGAATGTTAGCAATTGCAAGTACTTTTGTCAACGTGTTGAAGCGCACGGGTGGGAGCTAATGGCGAGCCGCCGATTACAGTTCCTAACAATGATCGAATACCGGGACGGAAAAGCCCCGGCTCTGGATCGAATCGCATCACTGGTCTTTGATATATATGTCTATAGGAACTTCCGTCGATACGATAGAGTAAGCTTCACATATGCCAATTATGTCTAGAGATAATTAATCGAAAATGATCCACCAACGCGGTGATACCACCGGCCTTTACCGCAAGTAGGCTATATATATATATTTCGGTGCGAGCTCGTTAATTAACAATATTGTCTCCCAGGCCTGCAGCATGTATCGATTGAGTTCACCCTACAAAGCAGGGGATATCGTCCCATGGGTGCACCTACGTCCGCTCAAACTGGGTCCCAAAGCGATGGTACGACAACCTGCCATGGGTTCAACTATACCTTGTTCGAATGTGTCGAGCTGACATATTCTGCCATCACTCGAGCGCGTGGTGGAGTTAATAAACCCTAAGAACGCCGTTCGGAGACAAGCAACGCATTAGACGTATACTATATATTCAAACCTTTAAATTATCTCAATAATGCCAAGTCCGTTTGAAAGATGCGGCTCTTGCCGGGCATCCGAACTGTCAGCGCCGATCGGGACTACAAAGATAATTGCCGATCAACATCATCGGGCATCGATGGCGCGAGTAGAATAAATCTATATCGCTCGTAACCAAAAAAACACCTCTTGCTTACGTTAAAAAAAAGTTGATATATAGGATTAAGAAGGGGTCATTAAAAAAATAGCGTAAGTATATATATATATAAATTGTGATGAAACGAAGGGGCACGCATCAAGTGTCTCTTTTTTCAAACATTGTGGATACCCAACTCTGCTGTTTACTACATCGTCGGCAGGTATCTTTTTCTGTCATCTCTTTCCCTTTACAGCAAAGCAACGGCACCAGCAGCGGCAAGGGCCAACAAACCACCAGTTGCCTTAGCAGCAGAGTCAGCAGAGGTGGCAGTGGATGCAGAAGCAGTAGAGGAAGTCTTGGAAGATGAAGAAGTCTTGGAAGATTCAGTGCCAGTTGATGACGATTCAGTGCCAGTAGAAGTGCTGGTCCCAGAAGTTTCAGAAGTGGAGGCAGAAGTTTCAGAGGAGGACGCAGAAGCAGAGGTAGTTTGAGACATCTTGGTAGCAGAAGACTTCTTTCCAGACTTGGTGGAGGCGGCAGAAGAAGAAGAAGAAGAGTCAGCAGTAGATGAAGCACCAGCGCTGGCAGAGCTGGACGAGACTTCACCAGAAGCCTTTTCACCTGGTAGCAAAATGGTAAAGTATGGAGAGTAGTTGGCATTCTTGGTATCGCTGGCATCTTGAATTTCAACAGAGTAAGCAGTGTTCTTCTCAGTGTCTTTTGGAATGGACCACTTGTAAGAGCCAGAGTTGTCAACGTCGCTGGCAATAGTGTACAGAGTCTCCAAGTCGTTTTGGTCACCAGATCGCAAAATCAAGTTGACCTTGCCAGAAGTGGTTGGCTTCCACTTAATGTCTAGACTGCTACCAGCATTACCAGCTTCACCCCACCCTGGGTGAATGATTGGGTTTGCACCGTTAGCAGTGCCAGCTGGAGCTGGGGCCTTGTCGTCGGCAAAGACAGCGGCAGTGCTCAAGGCGATAGCGGAAATGAACTTGAATGAGACCATTGTTGTGTGTTGGTTGGAATAATAAACGAGTGTCGGTTAGTGCAATAAACAAGGAAAAGGAAGGAAGAAGGAAAAAAAAAAAAAAAAAAAAGGAGAAGGAGAAGGAGAAGGAAGTGGGCGGTATTTATATAAACTGGTTCCACAGTTTTAGGGAGTAAGTGGGAATTCAAAAGTTTTTTTTTCTCCCTCGGGCGCCGGATATCTTAAATTTACTTTTTGGTGTGAATCCGGCCGCCGGCGGCGTGATTTGTTTTCTAATTAAAACCACCATAAAAAGCAACTAATGATCGACACAAACCGCCGATATCTCCAAACTTAAGCTGCGCAGCTGGTACCAGTAGATCTTGAATTCTCAATTGAGTCTACAAGTCTAAGCAAGCTTAAGCTTGTATAAGTATAATAGCTCATAGCGCTTGCAGCATATATGTTATTCCCCAGATCTAGGAGGTCGAGTTTATAGAAAGGGTGAAAAGGATAATTAAAAAGGAGCTCTTATTACGCCATTTGGTATACCTCAAATACTAGGGGTATTTTATATATTTAAATTGGTGAATGGTTAGCAATTAATAAAAAGAGGTAATAAATAATAAAAGTTCTCGAGGTGTACGTAAGTATATAAATTTAAGCATGCACAATTGCAATGAGCCGGCCAGCAAGCTTACCGTATACGCGTACGAATACGTATATATATACTCCAACTGAACGAACCCCGCTTTACTAAGGGTTTTTTACACTTATAATATTAGTAGCAAGCTAGCACTGTAAGTATACTGATCATGATTCGAACACCTTAAGCGTTACATATGTATACAAAGGGATTAAGGAAAAAGAAAGGGACAGTTTAGATATTTAGATATTTAGATATTTAGATATTTGTTTATATTTATAGATCGATAGATATCGAATTCAATGTTAACGTCGCGACTTATAACGTACGCATATATGCTGCCTCGATCCAATATTGTTAAACATCTTACACTGATTCGAATGCACATGTATGTACGTTTTCTGGCTGTTTCATGTTGAGCTTCAGATATCGATCAGGCCTCCAGAGCAGATCGATATATATATAAGGCTTATAATATATATATATATAATTACCGTGGTAATATATCACATTAACGTTACCTAACGGGGGAATCACAATGTATATATACACACTACGAGCTTAAAGACCTTATAAACTTAAACCCACCACCCCCCGGCCTGGATTACGTCAATATATATTGTAATGCGTGTGTATATAAACCTTACATGCGAAAAGGAAGATATCTCGAGCCTAAGCTTTTAAATTTACCTTATGTTTTACACAGCTGTATCGAGGCCAAACTTTAGTTGTGGCCACGAGCACGCCCCATGGAATGTCTAAAAATAAAAATAAAAATAAACCTTCAACTACAATATATTTGGATCCACGGCAGCCCGGTTTTTTATGGGTGGCAATGGGGAGGGGTCGAGATCAAGCCACGGACCAAATTGCTTATACACTGTCAACAGTGTCGGGTGG
>JAJLUJ010000126.1:0-37013 GCA_030564235.1 Blastobotrys elegans
TGGACCATCCAGCGTGTGCTTAATCCGGATAATTAGTCCAGGTTAAGGGCCTTAGTGATTTTACTAGTACTATGTGCCAAAGCTTAGGTAATTGCCATTGTAAACAAGACCAAGGCGTTAAATTACACGACAAGGGAATGTTGTACCGCATCGGGCATCTGGGTCCAGGCCATTCTCTTGCGCGCGCATAAATACCACCTAAAAAGACCCAGTTGACCATTTTGGAGGTGTGTAGGACTGCCATTGGCCGCGTATTCCTACTCTACGCAGTACTATATACTTACACAACCATCATGAATGGACTGAGCGATGGATCTTCTATTCATGTTCTGATAGAACAAATGTCGATCTAAAACGGTAGATTACCAAATTCACGCAATCTCGCCAGCCAGATATCTCCGCGGACATTTTGGGAGATTGAAGTTCCGGCCTTGTGCGCGCCCCGTGTTCAGACCCAAGCTGAGAAATTGCCGTATCCTGATTGGTCCCTTTGCGGTCGAGCAGACCGTTAAAATCCCGTGAGCCAAATTTGAAAGGAAAAAATTTGCCGAGGGAAAAGAGCCAAAAAAGGGCAAAATTTTTCCAAAACTCCACCTTTTATTTGTTTCTTTCTCTCTTTTTATTTGATTACATTTCTCAACATCTTCTCTATCCATACAACATTTTTCTCTTTCCCCATACATGTCAGAAAAACCAATCATTTACAACTCAAGCGTTGACGAGAGCAAACCCAGTATCTTTATTGGGGGTCGAAAGAGTCGACTGGCTGTCGTGCAATCCACCTGTGTTGCTGAAACGCTCAAACAAGCACACGATGAATACAGTTTCCCAGTCTACGCTCTTTCAACATTAGGCGACCAAGCCATGAACAAACCGCTATACTCGTTTGGCGGAAAGGCATTATGGACCAAGGAGCTCGAAACATTGCTACTAGAACATGTACAGGGGCACGACCAACTCGATATGATTGTGCATTCACTCAAGGACATGCCTACAACCCTACCCGAGGGGTGTTATCTGGGTGCCATCTCGGCACGAGAGGACCCTCGCGACGCACTAATCATGTCGTCGAGCCTACCATACAAGACTTTAGACGAGCTACCAGATGGCAGTGTTGTTGGAACATCGTCAATCCGACGATCAGCACAACTAAAGAAGCGGTTCCCAAAGCTAGTCTTTGAAAGCATTCGAGGTAACGTTCAAACTCGACTAAACAAGCTCAATGATCCATCCACTCCATTCTGCTGTACAGTTCTGGCAGCTGCCGGCCTAATTCGACTCGGGATGGAGTCCAAGATTACTAGCTACTTGGATTACCCAGACATGTATTATGCCGTGGGCCAAGGTGCACTGGGCATTGAAGTGCGAACAGGAGATGAAAAGATTGTGAAGATGTTGGAGGCTGTGAATGACGTGCCTAGCAGTCTACGGTGCACCGCCGAACGTGGGCTAATGCGAACTCTAGAAGGCGGGTGCTCCGTCCCTATTGGTGTCGTATCCTCATATAACCAAGAGGAGAAGCAGCTAACGCTTAGAGGTATTGTGGTGTCGGTGGATGGCACTGAATCGGTCGAGGATGTGGTCGAAAACGCGCATGCAGAAACTTTGGAAGATGCTGAGATGATTGGCAAACAATTGGCTGATTTGCTGATTGCTAAGGGTGCCAAACAAATTCTAGACGAGATTCACTTGTCATAAAACAAAAACAAAAAAAGACTCTTCTAGTCTTAATATAGAAAACGACCCCACCCCACTGTACATGATGATGCTAATGCTTTAATTTTTTTTTTATATTTTTTTTTTAACGAATTTAATAATTTTCTGATTTCGATCCTATCCATCTTCCCAACACAAAATTTTGTTCCACTACACAATAAACTCACACACGTAAAATGGCTGAGATCAAGCAGAAGGGAGCTAGAGTGCAGGTCGACCCTGGAAACATCCCCACGGAAGAAGATGAGCGTCCTGGCGGTGTTTTCAATATCTGGTATCAGCAGTGGAGCGGCGGATCGTCCTCATCTTCGTCTGGGGGCAAGTCATATTACCATACCAAACCGGCTCTAGGGCGATGCGATCCACAGCGAGATGCCGGGTATACAAAAGGCGACAAAACCCCTGGTGCATATTTCTGCCTCAACTTTGCCAGAGGTATTTGCCCGAGGGGCAAAAAATGCAGCAAGCTACATCGCGTGCCGTCGGTCGTGGACATTTTCCCTCCAAGCGTAGACTGTTTTGGGCGCCGCAAACATGCGAATTATAAACAAGACATGAGCGGTGTGGGGTCATTTTTGCGCCAGAACCGTACTCTTTACGTGGCACGGATTGGTAGCAAGGCCAAAAACCTGGAGGAAGTTGTATCAAGGCATTTCTCGCAGTGGGGCGACATCGACCGGATCAGAGTTATTGCGAATAGACAGCTGGCGTTTGTCAGCTATATGAACGAGAATTGTGCACAGTTTGCTAAAGAAGCGATGAATAGACAGTCACTGGATGATGGGAGTGAGATTCTGACCGTCAAATGGGCGGCAGATGATCCAAGTGGAGAAGCGCAGCAGCGAGAAAAGAGACGGCTAGAAGACCAAGCGGCTGAAGCGATTAGAAAACTACTACCGGAATCGCAGGTCAAAGAGCTGGAAGGTGACCAAGAACAGGTAAAACGCCGCCGGATTGAAGGAACTTATGGGTTAGAAGGGTATGACGCGCCTGATAAGGTTTGGTACGCCGACAAGCATCCAGAAGTACAATTGGAAGAGGAGGTGGAGGTGGAGGTGGAGGAGCAAAAGCAGATTGAAGAACCTCCAAGACAAGCATCAATGTTTTCGGCGAGCACGTTGAGTAGTGTAAAATCTCTTGGTAGTGCGGCTCAAAAACAAACCTTGCCGAAAACGCAAGGAAGCTCAATGTTGGTAGAGTATGATAGCGACTAGTTAGCTGTGATATCGGCGATGATAACGGTTGTATTTATTTATTTGTTTTACTTTAAAATTGGTTTTAAATTTATTTTACTATATATATACTCAATATAGGCTTTGGGCCTATTTTCATATCAGTTAACTCCATGTTGATTATTCACATGAGAAGTTCGAATGAAACTAAATGATCGATTCCGATACGCCTTGTATTTTTTAAACGTCGTCATGGCGCTCAATCAATAATAATAGCTAGCCCAGCAGGTTAATCACTTCCTTGCCATGGTCATTATAACACAGTTCAAATCAATTGCAATCATGAAAGAAACTTAAGGTTATATTTTGAGAGTTTTAACACGCCATATCCATTTGCAGTGCAACCCTTTAGAGCACTTAACTGTCTAAAACTATGTAATTAACAGGGCTAATATATTCACTGATTGATGCATGGTCAATAAGGAAGAGAAAACAGTCGGATCTGAAGGATCTAAATGGCAAGTTAAGTCATATTACTCCTTAATATACTCTACCCTATTGATCTTATTTGAACGCCGTCTAAGCTCGTCTGGCATTTTACTCACAGCGGACTGGCCTATAATACTCGCCAAATCTTTAAATAACGGCTCGTCTTCATCACCCAAGAAGGTGATGGCTGTACCCTTTTTACCAGCACGGCCAGTACGCCCGATACGATGGGTGTATGCGGAAATTTCTTTGGGCATTTGGAAATTGACGACTAGCGATACGTCTGGAACGTCGATGCCACGTCCAGCCACATCGGTAGCCACCAGCACGTCAGAGGCGCCCGATCGTAACTTTTGCAACGCCCGTTCACGGCTATCTTGCGACTTTTTACCATGCAAAACAACCGACTTGTGACCATTAGCATGCAGTTTATCAGCCACATCATCACATAACTGCTGCCGGTTCATAAACACAATAATAGGGGGCTTGTATCCGGTACTATCCAACAGCCGCATCAGTCTATTAACACGTTGATCGCCATCTCGCGGTACAAACTCGACACGTTGCTCGACTTGCGTGGCGCCAGTGTTTGCCTCACCAATCTTGATTGTACCTGGGTTTCGCAGGTACTTTTCCGACATTTTCTCGATAGCTAGTGGTAGCGTTGCAGTAAACATCATAGTTTGCCGGTATTTAGTCGATACCGTTACCTGCTCGCCAACTGGTTTGGTATTTGTGACTGGTAAAAAGTCTAGAATCGCGTTTAGCTGGTCTTCAAACCCCATGGAGATCATGCGGTCAGCTTCGTCCATTACCACATAGCAGCATTGGGATAGCACCAAAATGTGTTTCTCCAAGTTATCTTTCAGTCGACCTGGAGTCGCAATGACAATCTCCGCGCCAAAGCTCATTTCGTGCGATTGAGTCTCCATTTGATGCCCGCCGACCATCGACACGCACCGAAACCCTACACTCTTGCAAAACTTTTTCGTCTCTACTTCGATTTGAAGCGCCAATTCACGCGTAGGAGCTAGTACAATCGCGTATGGTCCCAAATCACACGTATTATGGTCAATAGGCGGGAGTTCCATAGTGTAGGAAAGCATGGGGATCACAAACGCGGCGGTTTTACCAGACCCGGTCTCGGCAATGCCTAATACGTCTCTGCCAGACATTGCTAGTGGGATAGCCGCCCGTTGAATTTTGGATGGTTCTTTATAACCTAGCGAGCTGATAGTTTGAAGTAAGGGTTTGGGAATTGATGATTCCTGCCAGGACCTTAACGGGTGTGGAATGTTGGAGCCTAGTGTCGAGATTTCAAAGTCGTCCTTGAGGATCCGCCAGTCTCGTATTGTCATTTTATCAAGCGGCTTTTCCCACCATCCTTTCTCGTCCCATTGATGCTTGTTATTTTGTTGGTTTTTAAGCCGCTCGAGCTCGAGCTGCCTCTGACGCCGAGCTTCTTGGCCGCCTCCCTGCGCGACGGTCACGACGGGAGACGCACCGGTAGTTAATAAATAATCATTCCTGTCAATGGTATCGTCTTCAATACTCCATTTAAAATTGAAGGTCTTTTGTGATGACGGAGCTGGTTTTTTTTTCTTTGGTTGGATTTTTAGCGGCGCTTCTTCTTCCTCGTCGTCGCTCAGTTTTTTTTTCTTCTCCACCAGCTTTTTCTTACCAGTTTCTTGATTCCGTATCAGCTGGCGGTTTGCTCGTTCCTGTTTGGATATGAATTTGGGTCGTTTTGCGGCATCCTCCTGCTGCTTCTTTTGCCGCACCAGATCTTCCACCGACAGCGGCGCTCGTCGTTTCATTTTATTTTGGTGGCGAAAAAGTGTAAGGGAAAAAAAAAAAAAAAAAAGCTTTCCTCCCAATTTCTTCCTTTCCAAAAATCACAACACACAACACACACACACACATACACACAGGAAGATAATAACAATGGCCGATACTGACGACGTGGAAATGCAAACACCAGCATCTCAACAACAACAGCAGCAGCCGGCGGAGGTGACAGAGGAGGGTCCGTTAGTCGTTGATGATATCAAGCAAGGGTTTGCATATCTGGAAAAGTCTGTTCAAAACTTTGATCCACGATTCACACTAAAAGTGCTGCGTGGACTACCAACCTTACGAAAGCGGGTTGACAAGGAATCGTTGACGGAGGTGATCCAATTGACCTATCCAACAGATGACCCAGCGCGGGAGCAGCTGCTCAAGTTCACTGGCGGTGACCCTGCCAACGTGGACACGGTTTCCGCCCCCGTCACGCTCCTCCCAGAAGTTGACATTTATGTGCACTTGCTCATTTTGGTGTGGTTACTAAACTCTGCCACCAACGAGGAGTTTAAAAAATTTGCCGAGATTTCAGTGCGACGTTTGAAGCTATACAATAGACGGAGCTTGGACTACATGACCGCCAAGATTTGGTTCTACTACTCTCGTGCGTACGAACTGGGCGGGTCAATGGAGACTATCCGGCCATTGCTACTACAAGCATTGCGAACGGCTACTCTACGACATGACTTTGAAACCCAAGCATCCATCATCACTTTGTTGCTGCGAAACTATCTAAACACTCACCAAGTCTCTCAAGCGGCAAATTTGGTGTCCAAGACTAGTTTCCCGGAATCCGCCTCAAACTCGTTGGGCGCCCGATACTTTTACTACCTGGCTAAGATTGATGCGATCCAATTGAACTACTCACAAGCCCATGAACGGGTTACTACTGCAATCAGAAAGGCACCTCAAACTCCTCTTGCCAATGGGTTTTTGCAACAAGCCAATAAGTTGAGCATTGTGGTTGAGCTGTTGATGGGAGATATCCCGGAACGGACCATGTTCAAGCAACGAGAGCTGGAAAAGCCATTGACTCCGTACTTTGACGTGGCGAGTGCGGTGCGGGAAGGTGATATCAATCAGTTTTCACAAGTTGTTGCGAAACATGCCGATACTCTACAACAAGACGGGACTTTGAGTTTGGTGTTGCGGCTTCGACAGAATGTTATCAAGACTGGTATCCGGATCATGAGTTTGACTTATTCGCGAATCTCGTTGAAGGATATTTGCGTTCGATTGTCATTGGACTCTGAGGAATCGGCTGAATATGTGGTAGCCAAGGCCATTCGTGATGGGGTTATTGACGCGACAATTGATCATGAACGGGGGTTTATGCAGTCCAACGAGGTGACGGATGTGTACTCGTCAACAGAGCCGCAAGATACGTTCCACGAACGAATCAAGTTTTGCATCTCCTTGCATGATGACAGCGTCAAGAGCATGCGGTATTTGATGAACGACCATCGAATCGATTTGCAAGATATGGAGGAGGCCCGTGAACGTGAAAAGGAACTGGCTAACGAGATTGAGCAGTTGGATGACGATGACGATTTGGAGTAGATATACATAATTTTTTTTTAAAGCTTTGTAGAAGAAGAGAAAAAAAAAAAAAATAACAAAAAAAGTCCCAAATACAATTTTTGCTCCACCACACACGCAAAGCACGCACCCATAATGGAAAACCTCGAGCTGTCATTAGAACCGAAAGAAAAGCCCGAGGATCAGGTCAAGAACGAAGGATTGGAACTTGCCCAGATCATTCCCCGAATCACACAAGAACGGGGCGCTTTTGCCAATCTCAGCGAAGATGACCTGCGTCGGGAAATTGATGGTCAATCAGGATCACTGCCAATGCAGGTTGATAATGAGAGTGAGGAACCCGAGCAAGATGACGTTAAACATGAAAAGGACGATGACGAGGAGATGAGAGAAGAAGAAGAGGAGAAGGCGGAAGAGAATGAAGAGGAGGAGGAAAAGAAGCAGAATTTTGATGAAGCTCGACAACAATTGAGTGAAGCAGTAAGCGGGGCAATGAACGAAAGCGCCCTGGCCCTTGATTTCGTGTCGCTGTTATTATCATGCCTACGGCCAGCTGCTGGCTCAACGTCAATGTCGCCTCTGCTAAAAGAACACGTCAAGGTTGGCGCGTTATCCGCCGACGCCCTAACTGTATCAATCCCCGAAGAGAACCCGCGAGTAGGCGCTGGTTGGAAACTAGACTCGTTAGGTAAAGCATCTGATACTCTACGTAATGCGGCAAAGCGACTGAAAAGCGAGGTTTCTAAAGAAGGGACGTACTGGAAGTCTGTCTTCGAGACGGTTAATGCTGGCGAAGTGTTATTCAAGATTCGCCGCGGTGAAGCTCGTGGCCTGGGTATTAAGTATGGGTTTGCAGATGCAGGCAGCAACTATCGCGATCACGGTACTGCTCTAATCAAACGTAAAAATGACGGCACAATGTCCTTCAAGTTTGACAAACAAAAGCATTGCAAGGTCATGCGCGTCACTCTTTACGATTTGAGCTCGGGAGAACTCGCCCAGATTGGATGTTCCAGCTATAAAGATGCCCTCGTACAAGAAGATACAGTCCAAGCCGAGATTAGAAACGCCCGACGACTAGTGTTTGAAGAGGAATTGTTCTATGAAATCGTCCGTGAGGCTCGCCGCCTAGCCGCATACAAGGTACAAGTCGTCAATGGTAAAGTGGTTGTCAGTCTGGCTGACCACGTGCTCGAAATTGACCATATAGATCCCACACTGGAACATGACGAGATGGAACATTCAGTAAAGGCTGATATCATCTGCAACACGCTCAAGATTTTGTTATGTGATGCTCATCGAAGAAATCTTGACAAGCGCCGAAGCGACCCGGCCCCATTGAACCTAAACATGAAACAGCAACCGGCATCTGCTCAAAACCAACCATTAATGATCCTACGGCCATTAATTATGCATATTTTACACGAAAAACTACTAAAACGAACGTCTAGACTGCTAGACATGATTCTGCAGAACCACACCGACTGCAAGCTGGATCTGCAGCGGTACTCGAAACAACAACAAGATCACTCGGAGCTGCGACTGGGGAAACTACTCCAGGAGCCATTTTCTACTTATACGCTGCAAAACTCCAAGGTTAAGGTCGAAATCGTGACAGCTTCACCCGTGCACCCAAAAGTCCCGCTATTCCAAGCTACTGCTAAAGACGACAAGGATGACACCATATCGGCAGTCTCGTTGTACGAGCTTGGCGAGCTAGAAGAATGGACTAACTGGATCGTGAAAAAGTAGATGTAGATAACATACGTCAAAACGAAATTATTTTGTTTGCACCCAAACTGCACCGGCGCTAGTAGCGGCATCCGTCGTGCGGCTCATTTGATAACATTTCGCTGGCGCAACATTTATAACATAGGGTATATATGTAAGCAGCTGGTTTACCCCGTTTCAAGCCTACTTTTGATAGCATTGGCTGTTATATTTTGATTGGTTTATCAGGTAACTGTGCCAACTTCTATTATGCGCATACTCTATATGATATAAAAGACAAAAGCCATAAATAGATTTTGAACCTTAAAATAAGGCGGACAAAAAGGAACTGTACATCTGATCATCTTTACAAACCTAAGAGTGCAACTAAAGACTCCCGCGGTGATTTCCAAACATGAAATTTCAAGCTAGTCCGCGGTGTGATTAATACCGTACCGTACGTAAGCTTATAGTATGCACCAATGACTGGAAATAATACGCGCACCACAAAAAGCTCATTCTTCACCCCCGCAAATCAAAATTTTCTGCCATCTCCGACCGACCGCGGCTCCTGCTCGGACTTGCTCGTTTTCTGCCCAACGGTTTTTTTTTTTTTTTTTTTTCCTTCTCTTCTTTTCTTTTCCACTCTACACTTTTAATTCATTCACCCTCACCATGTCGTTTATGAACAACGGAGCAGAATGCTCCACCAGTGGCAACCCACTAGCACAGTTCACCAAACACTCTGCCGAAGATCGATCTCTACAGCATGAACGTATGAACCAAGCTGGTCCACAGCACCCAATGAGTATGCGAAGTGCCGGCCCAGGCATGAGCGCCGAAGACCAACAAATGATGGACCGGTTCCACCAGGGTCAAGCCCCAAACCAGCACCACCCAGCATTCCAGTTTGACCAGATGCATCGAGAAATGAACAATATACAACACACCGGCGGCCCTCCACCGCCCACTCAAGCCCACGCGAACTGGGCAAATGATTTCAAATCAGCTGGTACCCCACCAGCCGAGACGTTTCGACAACACACCCCCGGAGCACAAGACGCTCGATGGGCTTCTGAGTTTCATAGCCCTCAGGCTGCCCATTCGCCGGCACCTCAGATGAATCAAATGAACCAAATGAATCAGATGTATCCTAGATATGGCGCTGGTGGCGGCAGCATGTTCATGAACATGCCACCAATGATGCAGCAACAGCCAGCTCAAGCCAAGGTCCAGGAACTAGACAGCAAGAACTGGGAAGAACAGTTCCGACAGATTGAGGAACAGCAAGAAAGCAGTAGCAAGGGGAAGGAGAAGGTGAGCGATATTGGTAACGACGCCAAGACTGAGACGTTTGTCGACGAAGATGGTGAAGAGTTTCACCAGGAGTTTACCGAAGATGCGTTTGAAAGCGTATGGGAAAAGATTAAGACACAAGTTCTTGATGGCGAAGACTGGACGTCAAAGGATGCATGGGATCGAGACTTTGACGAGTTTACAACAAGCCGACCAGAGTTTGGCGATTACTTGTTTGAAGAAAACAACCCGTACCTACAAGAACAGGACCCATACGCTATGGGCGTGGACTTGATGGACCAAGGTGCCAAGCTTAGCGTTGCCGCACTGTGCTTTGAAGCCGCTGTGCAGAAAAGCCCAGATCATGTTGATGCGTGGGCTAGACTAGGCGCGGCTCAAGCCCAAAATGAAAAGGAGGGACCAGCTATTCGAGCTTTGGAACGATGCATAAAGCTTGACCCAGGGAACCTCAACACACTAATGAACCTTTCCGTGTCATACACTAACGAAGCATGTGAAAATGCCGCTTATGCGACTCTAGAAAAGTGGCTGTCCATGAAGTATCCAGATATCACCAGCCAAGCCCGAACTCAGGAACCAAAACTAGGCAACGAGGACCGGTTCCAGCTTCATAGCCGTGTCACTGAACTGTTCATTCGAGCTGCGCAAATCTCCCCTCAGGGTGCTTCAATGGACGGCGATGTTCAAGTCGGTTTAGGGGTATTGTTTTATGGCAATGAAGAGTTTGAAAAGGCGATTGATTGTTTCAATGCGGCATTGACTGTCCGACCTAATGATGCATTGTTGTGGAACCGGCTTGGTGCCACACTTGCCAACTCTAGCCGGTCTGAAGAGGCTATTGAAGCATATTATAAAGCGTTGGAACTACGGCCTGCCTTTGTCCGAGCGAGATATAACTTGGGTGTATCTTGTATTAATATTGGCTGCTACCAGGAAGCCGCTCAACATCTGCTTGCTGCATTGTCTCTTCACAAGACGGACGATAAGCCAGCAGGTGTCCCAGACGATGACGTTTTGGCCAATCAATCCACAAACCTGTATGAAACTTTGCGTCGAGTGTTTTTGGCTATGGAACGTCGCGATCTGGTGGAAAAGGTTGGCAATGGAATGGACGTTGACGCGTTTAGAAACGAGTTTGAATTTTGATCGCGTCCAAGCTGAAAAGAAGATAATAATCTGTTAAAAGACCCTTATATATATATATATATATATATGTGTGTGTGTGTGTGTGTGTGTGTGTAATTTTGAAGAAAAAAAGGTGCACTAACCATACCCAGCTATCCCAGGAATGTCCGTGCGGCTGAAATACTCCAAGGTTCATTTATTTTAGCAACAAGTCTATTGGCTGTGACGCTAAGACTTTGCCAGATGCTCTAGCTATAGCCTAATTCCATGACCTCGATCGATCGATAAGGGTATACTATCGATAGAACATATGTGACCGATTCGTTTTGCTTTCATGAAACCAAAGTAAGTGAGGGCAGGTCAGAATACAATTAAGCTTAGAAGTAATGCATGTACGTGGCAATTATAGACTACAGTATGACCTTTTTGCCTTTCAAATAAGATAACTTTTTAGACTCAGCGTGTTCAATTAGACGCAGCAACACATGGTTATAGCGCATTTGCATTTGGGCACGAGCTCTTTCGTAAGCTTTGGCCTTTAATTGTATGCTAACGCAGGGGTAGGCAGGGTAATGTAAGCTTAACCTCCCAACTAGCCCATATATATAACCTCATCCGTATTCCGTGACGGAATCGCTAAAACTATATGTTTCAAATTTTTCGCGGATAAAAAATTTATGATCAAAATACATTTTTTTCACACTCCAAAGAAAAAGCACCACGTTTTTTTCTTCTCTTTTGACAAAAACTATCAAAAGCGTCTATAGGGCAAGCCCACATCTTCATTCCCGCAAGAAGCAACCACAACCACACAACACTAAATCCAAATATACGCCTGGGTTTATTAAATTGTTGTAGCTTTAAGAAAAAAGGAAAGAGAGAAAAGAAGAAAGAAAAAAGAAGGGAGAGAATTTTTATTTTTATTATTATTCATTAATTCTATTAACCTTTACTATTTCAGTAACAGACACAACAACAAAGGTATTCTAATCATGGGTGCTGAAGACGAAGCCAAGTGGAAGCGGTCAAATCAATGGCGGCCAAAGATCAACAACCAATGGGGCAGCACTAACCGACGCTGTGCTAGCATTCTACAAGGAATATCCTCGATCCGCCCAGTGGTTGCGAATTTTGTGCTACGACGCAAGATTCTTGTAATCATTTTTCTATTCGTGTCCATGCTGTCGTTATTCACAGCAGTTCCATTCCTTCCACATTTTAATTGGGGGTCTGGCAAGTATGTGATTATTCTTGCTGCGAATGAAGGCGGCGGTGTGATGCAGTGGAAGGGGGCCAAGGAATGGTCCGTGGAGCGGTCGAGTATAGCCAATAAGAAGGCGTATGCTGAGCGGCACGGGTACCACTTGGCCATCAAGGACGTGTCTGCCAAGAAGCGGTATGCACACGAATGGCGAGAATCTTGGGAGAAGGTGGACATTATCAAACAAACCATGCGGCAATTCCCACATGCTGAGTGGTTTTGGTGGCTCGATTTGCACACGTATATCATGGAGCCACAAGTCAGCTTGGACCAACACATTTTCAGAAACTTGTATAACGAAACTCACCGTGACGTTTCGTACTTTAACCCTCTAAATTTACCTATCGACATTCCATACGTGGACTACAACCAACCAGTCGACTTGGTTGTGTCTCAGGATTGCGGCGGGTTCAACTTGGGCTCATTCTTCATTAGACGAAGCGAATGGACGGAAAAGCTACTGGATATCTGGTGGGATCCAGTGTTTTATGAGCAAAAGCACATGGAGTGGGAACACAAGGAACAAGACGCGTTGGAGTATCTCTACACCAACGAGCCGTGGATCCGTGGCCGCGTAGGGTTCATTCCTCTACGAAAGATCAACTCCTTCCCACCAGGCGCGTGTAGCGACATGGCCGACGACAAGAGGCTGTTTTATAATGACAGGGAGCGCGACTTTGTGGTGAACATGGCTGGTTGCGAATGGGGCCGAGATTGCTGGGGCGAGATGGAACATTACAAGGCATTGAACAAAAAGTTGCATAAGAAAAAGTTTTGGCTATTCTAATTTATTAATTTAACTCTTCTTCTATCTCATTGTTATTCTCTCGATCGTACTCGTATTGACGCTCTTGGATCATGCGCTTGAGTTTTTCGTTGCGTTCTTCACGTAGCGTGGAGAACATTATAAAGTTGATAACCACCTCAATAAACCCGTAGCAGAACACCAGCGAGTTTGACAAGTACGGTGTATAAGTACAGTAGCCAAAAGCGCAGATTGCAAAATACGCACAGAGCCGCACCAGAACCACGTTTTCAAAATATTCCAGGTAGTACTCCTTGAATAGCGGCGGAATGTCCGCAAAGCCTAGAATTCCCAGCAATAGACCCACCATTCCTACAAGTGGGTTGTCATTGTGGATCACGATTTGTGGAATCATCATGGCCTTGGATACTAGTAAAACCCACCGGTGATCCGTGATGAGCTTTGGGTCTTTAAGTAGAAACCATGCAAACGACCATAACAGGCAGGACCTAAACAACGCCAGAGATTTTGTCGTGAATAGTGCCATCGCAATTGTAACTGTACTATTGATCGTGATCGTATTGTGAAAAAAATCAGAACTCGAGCACCGGGTAAATCGGGTGGGTGGGGGTGGTAGTTAAACTCCCAACAAAATTTGTGCACCAGTCACCTCCGGTGGCCAGTTCAATTTTTTTTTCTCCCTCCGAACAAGCCAGCCACACAACTTTTTTGACAAGAAAAATCACCAATCGAACTGGTGCTGTATTCTTATTATCATCATTGTATATATCAATTCCCCAGTCACTATTTGATATACGTGGGTTATTTTGACGGTCCGGCAAGCAGGAAAAAAAGATTAGTGCGTGTTGTGTGTGAGAGAGCAACGGTACGGAAACAAAAATCAACGCGTGATTTCCAACTCCCTTCTTTTAAGCTTTTCATTATCGCGTAAAAGGAAGGAATAAAGAACAAAATAGGGATCATCAAGGGTTTTTATTATTATTCAACATCGGAATTAAAGGAGCTCTTGCTATACATATCCTTGAAAATACGCAAACGAAATGTCAGGATCTTCGTTTTCCATGTTCCCGGATGGTAACGATTTTCAAAATCAAGGAGGCAGTCCAATGGGTACTAACCAATTCATGATACCTCAACAGGGCCAGCCACCTCAACAGCAACAACAACAACAGCAGCAGCAGCAGCAACAACAACAACAACAACCACAACGGCAGCCATCACAGAGTGGATACGAACTACTCGACCCGTCAACGCTATCATTCATGGGTATGTTTATTTTAAAGAAAAAAAATTCGCGTCACAGAATGAAATGAAGAGTCACTAACATAATAAAATAAGGTAATCAAGGACCGCAATCCCAACCACCACAGCAAGTTCCAATCTATGGATCTCCGCAGATGCCACAATTGGCCGATAACAGCATGTATAACACAATGAGCCCACAGCAAATGAACCAACCGTCGCCTGCTGCCGGGTCTGCGTATGCAAGTGGAGGGAACAAGCGAACGCGTGATGGGGCAAGTATATCGCCTCACGCTGGAAGCGGAGCGGCTACAGTCGCGCCAATGCCAGGGCAGATGGTTCAGGAGGCACAGGCTCAGCATCAACACCCAAACATTTCAAACTCTCCAATGCCGAACCCTTCGCAACAGCAATTTTCAAACATGATGCCTCAACGGCCAAACAGCCAACAGCAAGGTAGCGCGGGTATGGACCCGGATTTTCAAATGCAGTATCAGCAGAAGATTCAGCAAATGCAGAGAATGCATCAACAGCAACAGCAACAGCAACAGCAACAGCAACAACAACAGCAACATCAACACCAACAGCATCAACAACATCCGTATCAGAGGCAGACGAGTCAGCCGCCTCATCCTCAGCAGATGCCAAGTCAACAGGTTCAAAATTCTCAAGCACAGCCAGTTCAAGTTTCTCAGGCACAAGCTCTTCAGATGCAGGCTCAGGCTCAGGCTAGGGCTAGAGCTCAACAGCAACAGCAACAGCAACAGCAACAGCAACAGCAACAGCAACAGCAACAGCAACAGCAACAGCAGCAGCAACAACAACAACAACAACAACAACAACAACAACAACATCATCATCACCATCAGCAACAACAACAACAGCAACATCAACAACGGCCACAAGGTGCTCAACAAACACAGGCACAGGCTCAAAACCAAGCTCAGCGGCTTCAGGATATGCCTGATTTAACGCAAGCTGAGGTTCAGAAGTTGCTCGGACAGTTTAATGAGAAGCATCAGCAAATGATCCATCAGAAGCTAGCAGCTATTGCACCTGAACAGCATCAGATGTTTCTAAAGCGGGTTTATATCCAGACTATGCAACAGCGACAGGGGATGCAAATGCAATCTCCGCAAGTGAACTCGCCATCGCAGTTTCAGCAGCAGCCTCAGGTACAACCACAGCCTCAAACTCAAAATCAAGCACAAGCACAAGCACAAGCACAACCTCAACCTCAACCTCAACCTCAACCTCAACCTCAACCTCAACCTCAACCTCAACCTCAACCGCAGCCACAGCCACAGCCACAGCCACAGCCACAGTCACAGCCGCAGCCGCAAGTACAAGTGCAGCCGCAACCACCGCCTCAAACACGTCCGCAATCGATGCAAGGTTCGCCATCACCAGTTTCTAACCAGCAGCAGGCGTCCATGTTTCAGAACCAGATGCGGCCTACACCAACTCCTCAGCCGCAGCAAATGCCAGCACCAACACCCGCGCCAATTCAACAAGCACCGCCGCCGCAACCCCAACAGCAGTCCAGTCCTGTACCTACGCTAGCACAGGCGCCACCACAGCCAACTGCTGCTGCTGCTGCTACCACGACGCCACAACCCCAAGGCCAAGGGCAAGCGCAAAATCAACAAGCGAACCGTCAACGTTCATCACAAGCGTTTATGAAATCGTACCTGGATTTTATGCAACGAAGAGGCACACCGGTTTCTGCAAACCCTACAATCTGTAACCGGCAAGTGCCATGGTTTAGTCTTTATGCTGCGGTTGCCCGATTTGGCGGTAGTAAAACTGTCAACTCCAAAAACCAGTGGCCTATTATTGCACAAACTTTGCAATTTGCACCTACGGAAGTGCAAGAAGCGAGTTCGCAGCTACAACAAACTTTCCACACTTTTATGGCAGCGTTTGAAGAAGCTGTTGCGAATTCAAACCAACAAGTACGGAACAGAATGGCCAGTCGAGGTCCAGGAAGTAGCATGAGTCCACAACCGGTAGGAAACCCAGCTACTGCGTCGCCTAATCCAACTCCAAACGCGAATTCGAATGGACCAGTCGGGTACGGGTCACCTCAACCAGCGTCTACAGCGGCGTCATCGGCAACCTCGACCACTACTCCGCAACAGCACCATCAGGTACCGCCAGCACAGCAGCAACTGCAACCGCAACCACAACCACAGCAACAACTAGCTCAACCTGTGCGGCCTCCATCCCACCCGAGCCAGACGCCGCCAGTCCAACCAAATGTTCAGAATGGTGGTTCGCGAGGGTCAACTCCGCAAGCTGCAGTGCCGCCACAGTCACATGCTCAAGCTCAACCACAGCAGTTCAAGTCTAGCAGTCCTACCAACAACAATAGTGAGCCAATGATGGGCCCGCCACAATCCTCGGCGCCTCATCACCAAAAACGGGTATCGAGTCTAAGCGCCGCGCCGCCGCCGCCACCGCCACCACCTAAACCGCTAGTTGTTTTGCCACAAAAAGACGGCAAGTACATTCCACAAAAGCGGTTGATTAATAGTCATGGTGGGCATGATATCAGCCAGCTAACCTCGCTAGGAATTGAATCTGACCAACTACGGCCTGAGTTTCCAATGCCGCACGAGTCTGGAAATATCGACCTACACGCGTTGACCATGGCTCTATCCTCAAAAATCAACGCTGAAGTGAGACAGGCCCTGGACAAGCTAGCCACTGTCACTGGCGACCCGCGAATTCAGCTCACCATCAGCGAGATTCCAAACCTGCTTGACGCTTTGTGCGAGCTCGGCAACGACCTGTTGCAGCGTCTAGTCGAAAAAAAGTTTGACGGATGCACCAATGTCCAAAAACCACTAGAGAAACAGACTGTGGAAGAAATGTGGAACGAGCAGGAGCCTGACCTCATTGCCAAGGTGTTTCGCGAATGCCGAGAGGTGGATTCGGATCATGATGATATTGTGATTCAAGTAAATAGCGTGACTGGCCGTCCTGTCTCACAATTCCCATCAGGACAGGTGCTCAACTCTGACGATAATGGTGAGCCAGCACTGAAGAAGTTGAAACAATCTTCAGGGCATAAACCAGACGCGCGGCCATTTGGGTTCACAAACTATTGCGAGCTTGTGGAACGTGCCAAGCAGGAGAATGAAGCGGTGAGCGGTGACGCTGCCGGGTTTTGGGAAAAGGCCACCGTTGACCGGCTGATTTGCATTAGCGGGTTGATCCGTAACCTTTCTTTTGCAGACGTGAACAAGGCTAGCATTGCAATGGAGTCGTTCTCCTTCAAATTCCTTTTCAACGTGTTGAACGCACTGGGTAGCGACGAGAAGCTAATCTTTTCCACCAAACGGCGGCTCGACCTGATCAAGGACATGACGGTGATCCTCGCCAATGTAGGTCACTACATGATCCTCGCAAAAACGTCTGAAGCGCTAATCCTCCTACTCTTTGTGTTGTCGTTCTCGCCAGCGGGTAGCAAAGAAAAGAAGCGAATTGAGTTTGCAGAGTACGTTCCGTCAGTCCACCGCTACCTAGGATCGGCGGTGGATCTAATCGCCAAGATTATCGTTCGGGATCCACCCAACAAGGAGCAGTTTGAGAACATTCTTCTCAACAATCATAAGGAGTTGGATGATGAGTGCAAGGAGCTGCTGGGTCGGTATTTACAAGGCCGTAAGCTGCAACAGTACGAGTTTATGACGCGGTTGTTTGCCATGGCCATTTCCACGTTGCCAAGATCGGACTATAGAGACATTCCGCGGGCGTTGGAAATGCGGCGGCCGTTGCTGCTTCAGTCCATGCTGGTTGCCGAGATTGTGGTGTCGTTTTTACCTGAAAAAATGAAGGATTCGGAATGGCCAGAGTATAATTTGCCGCTGGAATGGCTCAAGACGGATGAAGGCATTGGCACATTGTTGCTGCGAATGACTGTCACGCTGGGGGCTGTAATGTCGCAAAACCAGGCTGAGAACCCATTTATGCGTATCACACAGCGTGGCATCTCCGTGTTGCGAACGCTTGGTGAGCGTGCAATGCAGTATTCAAAGGAGGCTGGCACTAAAGTGTATCTGCCGCCTGGGTCATGGCCCAACCTGGAATCTGTTTTGGGTGCCATTTTGACAAATACTATGGATCGGACTGTGGCCGCGAATATCTGCCTGTATGCAGAGGAAGGCAGCGAGCATGTGAGGTTGAATTTGGAATTGTGATGGTTCTAATAAGTTATTGAAAAAAGAGGTTGAATATATATTAAAAAAAGAAATAAAAAAAAAAAAAAGAATTAAACTAAATCAAATAAATAAAAGTTTTAAAAGTTTATTACAAGTTTAAAGTGACTGAAATATTGAGCCGCACTTGACATCATTGTACAGACGTCAGTCCACCCCAGCAGGAGCGAGCGATCTGACGTCTTTTTTTTTTTTTTTTTTTTTTGGGGGGGCATTACGCTTTTTTAAGATTTTTTTTTTTTTTTGAATATCCGAACATGCTGGATCCGATCTATAGAGCTTGTCATTCAATCGTGCCGGGGCGGAAAAGTGGGGGGGTCAGCGGTCTGTTTGACGTCTGGCTTAAGAATGCATGAAGTTGTCTTGTACGTTTAAATTACCGTAACTATAAAACATACCGTTCAGGAGGCGGCGGCACATATAAGCTTATAAACCTTACATTAATTCTCTCCAGCAGGCCCCAGTTACGTAGTACTACTCAATTTTTTCGCATCGATTCTTTTGCAGGCCCCCGCTTTTTGTTGCGCTATAATTTATATTTATATATTTTTTTGGGAATTAATGGGATATATGTGTCATCCCGCGGTTGAATATCTTCTTTTTTTTTTTTTTTTTGGAAGGAAAAAGCTTTACATTCTTTCCACTTTGACAGATATTCAACAATGCTCTGTACTGGCCCATGGTGGGAAAAGGGCGATATCACACAATGCTACCGGCACTCGTATGTTCATACACAATACGTACACTCACTAACTAAACCCTAAACACAGAGTATTTGAGTCCGCTCCAATGAACATGGCGGTGTTAACATCGCTGTGTATTATCGTAAGCCGATTAAGGAGCTTTCGACGACGGTCGCGGAAACTGCTATCCGGGCTTGAGCGGTCGTATGGCACGATAACGGGCGAGACTGAGAACGACATTGTTATTGTGCCGGTCAGTTCGTCAGATCGGGTCAAGACGGCTGTGGAGATTTTCTGTCTTATCCTTCAAATCGCCATTTTGTTTGTGCACCACAAATCAACAAGAACAACGACATCAACCATCCCGGTGGGTAGCTTGCTCATCTTCTGGTCCTATTGCCTGTTTATCACGGTATTAAGAGCACTGGCGTATGGAGGAGGCATGTGGTACCATTCGGCGGTTCTGTACCCACTAGCTTGGCTACTCATCCTGATCCCGTTACGATCGTCGATCATCACAGGCGTGGACTTTCTATTCTACGCATGGGAGTTTGTATCAACGACGGTGATGGTGTGTTGTGTGTGGACATCGCGGCGTGGTGACGACGGTCCCACATGCATGCCGGTCACTCCAGGACTGGACCCCTCCCCAGAAACATTCGCGTCTATATCCCAGCTAGTGTCCTTCTCGTGGGTGGACGACTTGTTGTGGAATGGCTACTGGCGTACAATTTACATGGACCAAGTGCCTGATTTGCACCACGACGATCATGCGTATAAGGTCCTCAAGAATTTTGAAAAACAAAAGCAGTCTCAAACCCTGCTCATCCCGTCCCTAAACCTCCTCAAATGGAAGATTCTACTCTCGAGTGGGTATGCGGTCCTACACGCATTCCTCTCGCTACTTCCAGCCCTCCTCGTGAAGTTCATTCTGGACTACGTTGATAACCCGGAAGAGAGTTTCTCGTCGACTGCGTGGACGAGTGTGTTCTTGCTGCTGCTATTCACGGTACTAGGCACGAGCGTTGAAGGTCAGGCATTATTTCTAGGCCGGAAAAATGCTGTCCATATGCGGCTTGTAACGATGGGCAAAGTGTATAATAAAGTGCTTAGACGCCAAGTCGTGAGCTATCAAAACCAGTCGTCCACGGGCTCTATCATCAACCTAATGTCCATCGATGCAAACAACTACGCGGACGTGTTTTCCCGCCTCCATTTCCTCTTTGGTTCCATGTTCCAGATTCTCTTCTCAATGTGTGGGCTATACCTTGTCATGGGGTGGAGCGCGCTAGTGGGCGCCGCGGCTTGTGCGGCGTCGGTTCCGGTCAATGCGTGGATCATGAGCCGGTGGATGGTGTACCAGAAAAAAGTGCTAGGTAAGACTGACGAACGGATCAACAAGACAAATGAGCTTCTGCAATGTATCCGTATCATCAAGCTGTTTGCATGGGAAGACAAGTTTGCCGATCAAGTGCGTCAGCTGCGAGGTGAGGAGTTGGCCATGCTGCGGAAACGGTTCGTAATCTGGGCGGCTGCCATAGCGGTGAGTATCGCCACGCCAATGTTCATCACCATCGTTGCTTTTGCCTTCTACACTGTAGTAGCCGGGAACCAGTTAACCAGTCCCGTCGCGTTCACTTCCCTCACTCTGTTTACAATGTTACAGGTGCCAATCAAACAAGCGTCTGACACGTTTGGTAAGCTCATGGAGGCGAAAGTCTCCCTAGACCGTCTCGACAAGTTTCTAAACGAGGAAGAGACTGATAAATACCGGCAAGTTGGCACACCCAAACTCGACCATATCGGGTTCGAGAATGCCACATGCCGGTGGGGCGTTGACGGGTTTTCGTTACGAGATGTGACCATCAAGTTCGTGAAGGGCCAAATGAACGTTGTTACCGGCGCTACAGGGTCGGGGAAAACGTCCCTGCTCATGGCGTTGCTAGGTGAGATGAATTTGGAACAAGGCAGCGTCTACCTCAACGACGGGGTGCCATCAGTACGTGGGTGCTACTCTGGTGTGGCGTACTGCTCTCAACAACCGTGGCTGCTGAATGATACTATCAAAGCAAACATTCTATTTTCTAGCCAGTATGACGAGGAGCGGTATCGCACGGTCATTGATGCGTGCGCATTGCGGCGAGATTTGGAGATTCTAGACTCGGGTGACTCCACACAAGTTGGTGAGAAGGGTATCGTGCTATCCGGTGGACAGAAGCAGAGGATCTCGCTAGCCCGTGCCATCTATTCTAAAGCAGATACACTCATCCTAGACGACTGTCTCAGCGCGGTCGACTCGGACACTGCGGTCTACCTCTACGATAACTGCCTCACCGGCCCGTTAGTTAAACAACGCACTGTAGTGATGGTGTCTCACAATATTGCACTTACCCTCTCTCAAGCTAATCATGTGGTTGTATTGAAAGACGGCCGGGTTAGTAGCCAAGGTGCGCCAGACAAGTTGGTGAGCCAAGGCGCATTCAAGGATATCGAATTTATGACGAAAAGCCCAGCAAATGAGGAAGAGGATGTATCACCTGCCAGTGAACAGATTATGGAGAAAAAGTCGCAACTTGTTCAAGAAGAAAAACGGGCAGTTGGCGTCGTGGATAAGCAAGTCTATCTTTCCTATTTTCGGTTTTGTGGCAGTAAGTGGTTCTGGATCGGGCTAGCCGCGGCGTTTATCATTGAGAATGCATTCAAGTTTTTCCATAACTTTTGGGTTCGGACTTGGTCCATGGCAGATGATAGCGATAATAGCCAGTACTACCTTTCCGTCTACATCTCAATCGGGGTTATTGCCGTGATCTGCACGTTCCTAGAGGTGGCATATCTAATGGCTGGCATGTTGAAAGCCTCCGAGCATATTTTCAACAATCTACTGGACTCAGTGATGGCCGCAAATATACAGTTCTTTGACACCACCCCGTTAGGCCGGATCATGAATCGGTTCAGCAAAGACATTGAAGGGATTGATCAAGAACTCCCGCCAGTGTTGGAGGGGGTGTTTCATTTCACCTTCACTGCGTTGCTAACTCTCGTGATTATTGTCGCTGTCACACCAATGTTCCTCATCCTTGGTGCGATGATTCTCGTCGCGTATGGCGCCATTGCCGGGTTCTACCTGACATCATCGCGCGAGCTGAAACGGCTTGACTCGGTGACTAGATCGCCAATCTACCAGCATTATGGACAGACCTTGAATGGGGTGAGCACTATTCGCGCGTATGGGGCTGTGGACAGGTTCACGGCGCAAAACCTGGCCAACATCAACTATAACACTCGACCTCACATGCTTCTTTGGGCGACGAATCGATGGCTCTACTTTCGTGTTCAAGTCGTTGGCGCAGTGGTATCGTTTGGAGCTGGTGCGTTTGTCATGCTCAGCTTGGGCAAGATTGATAGTGGTTTAGCTGGTATCTCTCTCTCTTATGCTCTTTCGTTTAACGAGCTTGTGTTGTGGATGGTACGAATGTATGCGGATCTAGAAATGAGCATGAACGGGATGGAACGAGCTAGAGAATGGATGGACTTGCCGGCTGAAACGTTGCCATACGAAGGCGATGAACCACCAACCGTATCATGGCCGGAGCATGGCGAGATTGATTTTGATAGATTATCGCTACGATACGCTGAAAACCTTCCATTAGTGATCAAAAACTTGACGTTCAACGTGGCTGCATCGTCTCGAGTTGGGATTGTCGGTCGAACAGGCTCGGGTAAAAGTACAATAATGACTGCACTGTTCCGCTTTTTGGAAGCTGATTCGGGGTGTATCCGAATCGACGGTGTGGATATCGCAAATCTCAAGCTCAAGCCGCTACGGCGCTCATTGGCCATCATCCCGCAAGATCCAACCCTGTTTTCCGGCTCGTTGCGATCCAACCTGGACCCGTTCGGGTATTACACCGATCTGCAAATGTTTGAAGCGTTGCGAAGAGTTCATTTATTGAGTGATAGTGATGATGGCGAGAACATAAACCAGTTTAGAAATTTGGACTCTGTGGTGACTGAGCATGGTCAAAACCTTTCCCAGGGGCAGCGTCAGCTTGTCTGCCTGGCTAGAGCTTTGTTGAAAAAGCCAAAGATTCTGCTGTTGGATGAAGCCACTGCATCAATTGATTACGAGACGGATGCTAAAATCCAAACTACAATTAGAGAAGAGTTTGGGGGCTGCACACTCATTACTATCGCCCACCGGTTGAAAAGTATCATGGATTATGACAAAATTTTGGTGCTTGATGATGGTCGTTTGGTGCAGTACGACGCGCCAGGAAAATTGATTGAGGAGAAGGGAGGTGCGTTTAGAGAATTGTGTGAAAGAGAATGGACAATATGAGAGAGAGGAGATAGCTAGTGTTGCATGAGAATGATTAAGCGCAGTATTTTATATGTTTTTGGTAATGAATATATGTTTTGCATTTTTTTTTCCCCTAAACTTCTCCGCAGTAGCGCATCAGCCGCAGACACGACACCGAGATCCCGGGTGGGACATTATTGCCATATTCGGAGAACGAACGAGTTTTGACTATAGTGCACATCCCGAGCTCGAAAAGAGCATGTATCATGAAGTTTCACGAATACAACTATATAAGAGTACCTGATTTCTCCTATCTGTTGGAATTTTTTTTGAAATATCAACAACCCCTTCTCTCCTCTCCAACCAACACTACAATAAACAATGTCTACTCTATCCGGCTCGTGTGTCTGCAAAGCAATTACTGTCACTGTTGAAGGTGATCCAGCCAAGGCTGTCGTCTGCTACTGCGAAGACTGCCGAAAGATGTCTGGCAGCTTGGGTCACATCATTGGTGCTTACAAGAAGACCCAGGTCACCATCGACGATCCAGAAAAGAAGTTGATGGTGTACAACATCACCAATACCGCTTCCGGCTTTCCAAATGCCAACAGATTCTGTGGCACTTGCAGCAGCAACATTTGCAGCAACCCAGGTTCTGAGGACTACAAGGAACTTACCTTGGTCCGATTGCCAATTCTAGACCAATTTGAAAAGGTTGAACCAACTGAAGCCATCTTCACCGAAGCTCGACCAGCTTGGCACGACAAGATGCACAAGTTGTAATGACAATTTCGAATCTTTTTAGACAATTAGAGTATTAGAGTTGTATAAATTTTGAAAACATTTTTTTCTAAAACCTTAAAACTCTATTATGGCTCACCTTAAGCTTAACTAAAGAAAAGGTGGGGGAGGGGGACACACACACACACACAGCCGTGCCGGGAAAAGTGCCGTCCTATCCTTCCCCGCTTTCCCCTGACACGATTCTTTGACACACACAGACACCTACAAAACCAAAATACTAACAATGGAGGTTTTACCACTAGAACTTAAACGGCTGATATGGGGGCATGCATTTCCGAACCCTGACTTCACGCCAACATTGTCAGATCGCCAGTTATTAGTAGTCAACCGGGAGTGGTTTGATCAGCTCACGCCACTTTTCTACGCGTCCAATTTTGACCGGCTAATCTATCAATGGCAACACAATGCGATTGATAGCCACCGGTTAGAAACAGTTTATCTCCCGCATGCCAAAACACTGACGGTTCCGGCTATCCTAACAGCCGCTGTTGAAAAGGTTGGCAAGCTATTCCAATTCCCCAATCTGCGGCTGATCCAGGTGCCCAGCGACTGCAATGTACTGTTAATATACGAGCTGTTGAATGCGTGTCCGAACCTAAAAGAGCTGCGAACATGTTTACGCTCTAATGTCATTCCAGACCATGCTGTTCTTGAAACTGAAATGCTTACAGAAAAGGTGATGATAATATCCACCCGACCGGAGTTGGTGGTCACCCTGCAGCAGCAAACAAACATTAATTACAGCCGATGTTCGGCTATATCATTGAAATGTTATGGCATGGGCCATCCGTCAGAAAGGCTCGACAGCGGGTCTTTACAGGCTGCGTTATATTGGGAGCATGGATACGATGAGCTGGAGTTGAACTCGCCATTAGAACTGACATTCATACCAGGATGCCACCCGGGGCTTTCCATGCGCCTTCAAAAGCTCAAAATCGGAGGAGGGTTGTGCAACAAAGTCTCAGCCGTGCATCTAGCACGGGCGCTAGTACTCATGCCCAACCTCGATACATTAAACATTAATACAGACACTTATACAAGCACGTTTCTAACCACGCTTCAAGATGACAACATTGTTCTACCACGTATCAAAACCCTTGTACTGAAAGGAGACATTAAAAACCAAAAGTACGAGCAAACCGGCGAATTGTTCAAGTTGTTTGCGTCGCGGCATTTGCTGCAACACCTCCACCTCATCTTCAACAATCTGAGCCTCAGTTTCTGGACAAATAACAATGATGCGGCCAAATTCACTGCCTATTTTCAGAATCTTTCCGCGTTGAAAAGTCTGACTGTGGAGTTTGTATCTGGATATACCGATCTTAAACATATCAACCTTAGCGCACAAGTCGATTGCCAGTCGCTACTACACACTATTGGCACACATTGTCGTAAGCTTCAAAATCTAGATGTCCACATCAAGACGGCAGAGCTACGTGTATACAATGCCGAAGCCAAGCTGAAATCGGACGCCTTGTTTGAGATGTACGACAGCGAAAAACCTCTGTTCCCATCTTTAGAATACTTTGAAGGTACGTTATCGGGGTTCAAGGACAATGAAGTGCAATGTTTGCACGACTACCTCCCCGTAATGTTCCCACGGTGCAAATTTTTCAACATTGACTGCACGCATTGTGAAAGGCGCCGAGTTGTGCAGTCTGTTATGCGATTGGGTATGAAAAAGGCGAGCGAGTATAGCAAGTTTAGAGGCTGATATGCATGTGATAAAATAGTCTTCTTTATTTTATTTTTTTTTTTTTACTTTGCAGATTGAGTACGCAAAAACCCAGACACTTTTGATGCGGCTTGTTTCCCGATGATGTCAGCTAGTTGGGGTTCGCTCAGCATGCAAAACTCCTTCAGGTTGGTCACTTTATCGACAATTTTGCGATAGTTTTGGTGGTTGATACCGGGTATGCTCTGTAACATGGCAATCGCCTCGTCATTCTCCACTTCAGTGTTGTTGATGTTTCCGCGTTTACCAAACCCCATAGCCATGTCGAGAGAAGGTTCTTGTCGTGCCTGCTTCAAGTCCATAAAAATTTCGGCCGTCTGGTTGGGGCTAGCCGACCAAATGATTCGCAGTTTTGGGAAGGTCAAGAGAAGTAGTGTGAGTTTGGATTGTACACTTTCCTGCATAAACTTTTCCATATCCGAGTTTTTCATCCGGTCAGACTCGTCCATTGACAGCGAGGAAAACGCCTTGGCCTCGTCAAACTCAATAAGAAGCGCGGGGAGGTCGTAATACTTGGCCATTTCGACGCATTGCTTGTACAACCGACCCGAGTTTAACGATCCAACCAAATCGTTGATGCTTTTCCGTTCCACGCAGATATCTGGAGTTAGCACGTAATCTCCCACCGTCAATACAGACGGGTGGACTTCACACTTGTGTTTGTAGATTTGGTACGGAAGCGAACTTTTTAATTCACGCGTATCAACGATAATTTTTGGTGGTTCAGTCTCGATGGTTTGTCCACCAGCGATACGCGAACTAACTGCACGCATATAAACAGGCGGTCTGTTCAGCCCTTCATCGCCATCATTATTATCATCATCACCAAGCAAAATCGGCATCTTGGCCTTTTCACGGATCAGGTTGGTAAATGTATCCTTTTCACGCCGCACGGACGCCAAGTACCGCTGCTCTTCAACGGAGTCTTTATAGTACATGAAATAGACCTTGGCGGAGTTTGAATACCGGTATTCTTCAACTCTCCGGATGAATGACAATTCGGGTTCATAAATAATAATGTATGACGGCTGAACTTCTTGTAGCAGCTGCTCGTCGTTGAGGTCGCTAAATTTTTGAATAATCACCATATCGCTCATGTCCATGACTTGGCACAACCCGGCGTCTTGTGATAATTCATTCACGTCTTCAACAATTACCTCTTCGTCGTCTCGTTCATACTCTACGATCTCTTCTTCTTCTTCTTCTGGGGGTTCTTGTTGTTGGTCAAATTCCGGAATCGGTTCGGTCGCTGAATTGGGCGGGGGCCGGGGTGAGGCTTGAGCGGCTGCTGCTGCTCCACCTCGAACACGTCGCCGTTTGGCAAATCCAGACCGCTGCTGGGCCATCTGTTCTTGGATAGGTCTTGGAGTGTTTGCCACCGCAGAGATTTGTTGCATGTTTAGTCCTGATTGATATAGTAGTTGCACATTTACCAAGTTTTTTTGCCAGCGTTGGTATCGATGGCGTTTTCTAACCAGGAATTGTTGTGAAGTGTAGACGTTGTCAATGTTTTTCATTGTGGCCACTGCTGAACGTAGCTCACTTTCAAATGAGCCGCACATGATCAGAATAGGTCCGCCCATCTCGCCGCCGCGGCGATGCTGCTGGGCTAGGGCAATTTCGTCCAAGATTTTACCCAGTTGATCCCATTTCGGCGGTTCTTCGACATGTTCTTTGTTCAACACCCGTTCGCGAGAAGACTTCATTAAAAAGTCAGCGGCGGGGTGCTCGATCCAGGATGTTGAACCTTTTAACAGTGAGATCCGCGCTACTCTATGCATGCATGTCAGATCCTTTAGAAATGAGACGCTGGACGCGCTGGTTGACCGGTCTAGCAACTGGAGAAGCTCGCCAATATCGTAAATAAGCTGCCTATTCTTATGTTTCATTTGATGCCACACCGACCCCAGCGCCCCGCGGATCATGCCCATAAAGTTTTTGAGAATAGCGTTATCCAGAGTCCAGTTGTCGTTTGCATTGTCCACGTTGAGCTTGACAATGCTTAGTTGACGCAACTCAGACAAACAGCTTTCCATAATCGCACGCAGGTTTTTGCCGATATCATCCATCGCGTGGGTCGGGAATACTGCCACTTCGACTACATCGCGGTTTGAGTCCAGTGCCGCACGTACCTTGACGTGGAAACGCGGCCAAAGCCAAAGCCGTCGCACTCGCAGCCACTTTAAATGCTTGGATAAGCCCGAGAATCCGGTCGAGAAGCGTTCGGGTTGGTCAGACAAGGCTTTGATGAACCCTTGTCTGTTTTTATCGCGAAATAAGTTCAAGGCAAACGCGGTGCCTGAATCCTCCTTTACTTTATGGGCATTTAGCACCACCATCCCAGTCACGGAGGCTCGGTCTACAGTATCGTTCAAGAAATCGGCGACTAATACTGTGCTGGATATTGAGAATATCCCGCCTTGTTTATACGCTTTCCCCCGTTTCTGTCTTGTAGTCGTTGTTTCGGAAAAGATTGTCAACCCGCGTCGAGGCTGGGACCGTTTCTCGCTGTCCTCTACATGCAGATTATTCAACCCGTCAATTGTCGATAGCTCACGTAACCCCTCGCGGATCTTGTCGTTATCATCTTCGGACGCGCCGACAACAAGGATCAGGCTGTCTTCATGCGGTTCGCCGAGCCGTTTGGTCTGCATGTCCAGCCCAATCACATCTAGACAGTGTATGAGATTTACTGTAACTCGAAGAAGGCCCAGCCCACGAGCTAGGATCAGCAGTCCGTCTTCTGCAAGCATATCACTGACGATTTTTTGTTGGAAGGGCAGAGACAATCCCGTCGTGATTGGCGGCCTGTCCCACGACTGAGGCATTACCACACCTTCATCTGCGTCCTCCTCATTCTGCACCTGTTTTGCACGTTCATCTGACATAAACTCCTGCCCATCGTATGCCTGTCCCGGGTCTGTGGGCTGTACAAACAACTCGTCGTCGTCCATATTGGTTTTTTTTTCTTTCTCTCTTTCTTTCTTCCGTGAAACGGAGATATGAATTAACCGGGGTTTTGTTCCCGCTCCCACCAAACCCGGGTCAATTAGTTCTATAGGCGAACGGTTTTTTTTTTTTTTCTTCTTCTTCTTCTTCTTTTCCTCCCTCTTTTTATGACACATCCACCAAGCAAGATGAAAACCGTTAAACAGTTAATTGACGAGCTCAAACCGGGACAAAATTTTTTCTCGTTGGAATTTTTCCCGCCAAAGACGGACGCAGGTACGCAAAATCTGACGGTGCGGATGGAACGGATGGCCAAGCTAGGTCCGTTGTTTGTGACAATCACCTGGGGTGCCGGCGGGTCAACTAGCGTGAAGTCGCTCAACATTGCCTCAATGTGTGCTCAAGAACTGGACCTGGCTACTTGTCTACATTTGACATGTACGAACATGGATCAGAAGATTCTCGACGATGCATTGGATAGAGCTTCTGCGGCCGGGATCAAGAATATTCTAGCGCTGCGGGGCGACCCTCCACGAGGCGCCGAGTACGCGTGGACGCCAACAAACTCAGAGTTTGAACACGCCATTGATCTGGTCAAATATATCAAGGAGCGGCATGGCGACGAGTTTTGTATCGGGGTTGCTGCCTACCCAGAGGGCCATGTAGACGGCGTGGATACTACAGATCAAGACCCGGCCATTGACATTCCATTCTTAAAGGCCAAGATCCAAGCCGGTGCTGATTTCGTCGTCACCCAAATGTTTTATGATGTGGAAAAGTACATGCATTTTGAAAAGCTGTTGATGGAACATGACCCAGAGTTGTTTGGAAAGATACCCCTGATCCCTGGCCTCATGCCAGTAAACACATACCAATCCTTCGTCCGGGCTGCCAAGCTCTCCAAAGCTTCTATCCCGCCGGAGCTTTTGCATGAGATTCAGCAGATTCCAACCCACGATGATAACCAGGTGAAGGAGTATGGTGTGAACGTGCTGACAAATATCATCACCCAGCTACGGACCCGGTCCAAGCTCGTCAAGGGCTTTCATTTATATACTTTGAATTTGGAAAAGTGTGTTGCGCAGGTTTTGGAACGGTCCCATCTAATTAACGAAGGATCGAACGATGATGGTCAAATCGATGAGACCGCCGCCACCACCACCACCAAGCTGCACGAACAGAGTAGCGAGAATGAGAACCGGTTGGACCCAGAGTCCACCAAATCAGATAAACCAGCAGCACCCATCAACATTTCAGCTGGACGGGGCGAGCTTGGTCGGGAAGCTACGTGGGATGATTTCCCCAACGGACGGTTTGGTAATAGTAAATCCCCAGCCTATGGTGAGATTGACGGGTATGGACCAACCCTTCACGTTGACAATGCCCAAGCTCTAAAGCTTTGGGGATATCCTGTCAACAGTACGGATATTTCCAAACTTTTTTCTAAACACATTACAAATGAGCTGGAGGTTATACCATGGAGTGATCAAAATCTGAGTGCTGAGACTGCGTTGATCCAAGAAGAGCTACTGCAGTTGAATGAACGTGGGTGGTGGACAGTCGCGTCTCAACCAGCTACCGGTAGCAGCGCCAAATCAACCGACAAGATTTTTGGCTGGGGTCCGCCCGGCGGCCAGGTCTTTCAAAAAGCATTTGTGGAATTCTTTATTAGCAATGAAGAATGGCAAAAGCTTAAACCAAAGCTAGACAGTTGTGGTGATGTATCATACTATGAAGGCGACTCAAAGGGCAGTTTCAACACTGACTTGCAGCCAGGCAGTTCAAATGTGGTGACGTGGGGCGTGTTCCCTAACCGCGAAGTCGTCCAAAGCACAATTATTGAAGAGGAATCGTTCAAAGCTTGGCGGGACGAATCGTTCAGCATTTGGTTAGAATGGATGCGGCTGTACCAACCAGGCTGCGAATCCGCCGAGCTGCTGAAAAACGTATACGACACTTACCACTTGGTGTCGGTTGTTCATCACGACTTTTTTAACGACATGCAATTGTGGCAAATCTTGGATCAGTAGAAAAGTGGTTTTTAATATATATATATACATATATACATGTGTAAACTCACTCTATTGGTATCGCTGTTGCACCTGATCGACCAACTTCTTTAGCTCCTTGACGTGGTACCGCAGCTCTAGGGTGATTTGGCTCTCCTCATTCTGCTCGACAATGACTGGGTCCGGCAAATGATGCATACAATACACCTTATCATTGCCTTGCCCGTCGCTGACCACGATCCGGCTGACATATGAAATGGCATTACATTCGCAGCATTGGTAAATCCGGTCATCTTGTACATCGCACTGCAAATATTCCTTCTTTAACCCTGGGTATAGTTTCTTGGCGTGCCGTTGGTCAGCAATCTCTTGCTGGGCTAGTTTGTACAAGTGGGGGTACAGCCATTTGGCCGTCTCTGTTGAAGTATCTTGTTCAGCAACGTCGATAATTAGCCGATCGTGGCTGAAAAGTGGCGCTCGTTTCGAGATTCGGTAGTTGACCATGCACTCCTCGCCAAACGGCACCCAGTTTGGTGGCGCGTAGTTTACAGCCTCATTGTAATTGAACCCATGGTTAAACCCGCAGTGGTACGCTTTGGGGAACGTTAGCACAAACTGGCCGGCATGCTGGTCGAGTGCATACACAGGTATATCTTTTTGCTTCAAAAGCTCTGGGCTGATCATGGTTGCTCGTTGGAACAAAATATCTGGTTGCTTTTCAAACAATTCCGGTACAGCATCTCGGCTTGCTTTTTCAAATGCCTCGGCGTATTGGCCTGGGATCCCATACCATGTTTTGGTGTCGCCCATGTGCTGGTAGTTGATGGAGTATGTATAGTGATCTTCCGAATGCCAGCAGAATGTGGAAAATAGCATGCCAACATACCCCCATGGCGTAGTGACCCCGGATATATCCTTCATATTGTTGAATAGCGACTTTGGATGTTTTGGAAAGTTTTTCAGGTTCCACTTGTCTTTAGAGTATCGATCGCGTGGATTATCCACTTCGTTTGCAAACCCAGATCCTTTAACATCGGATTGGATATCTGCTCCATATTCAACAGCCAGTTTGCAGTTTAGGTCGTCAACGTGTTCCCAAAACTTTGCCTCTTCTAGCGATTCAATCTCGTCGGCAGAGTTTTGAGAAACGTCAATCCCAGCCTTTCCCAGATAGTCGGCTCGAAACTCATCAGCGTGGTCCTTAAACTCGTCTAGGGTATACTCCTCGCCATCTTCAAAGTAAAACTCGCCGGTACCCACCAAGCATCGCGGGCACCACCATTTATCAGGGATGGAGTCCAAACCACACAAGGTAAGTTCATCGCCCAAACAGTGGTAATGGTAATCCCGTTCGCAGTAGTCGTTTCCGCATCGTAGCTCCATCTTCTTATTATTATTATCTCCTCTGTTTTTACAAATCGCGCATTCCTCGCCGGTTTCTTCGTATTGATCAGCTTCTGGGTCGTGTCGGACGGTTTTCAGCTGGCCTAGTCGGTTGCTCGTCTTGCGCCGCTTCTTCACAGGTGGTGGCAGCAGCCCGGCGTCATCTTCCTCTTCTTTATTCTTTATTTCATTTTTTTGTGTTTCTAGTGGCGTGGTCGTCGTGGTCGTCGTCTGGGGTGTGCTCTCTTTGTCACCACCCGGTTTGGGTTTGGTCAGCTCATCAAACAAGTCGGATTTGACTACTCGGTTAATGTACTCTTCGTAAGGGGATATGACCTGTTTATACACTTCGGCCATATGCAGGCCAACCTTCTCATTTCCTTCTTCGCTGATGGCCAGTCGCTTACAGATAGTCGGCCATAAGTGCTCTTCCGTCACCTTTTGAACCCCGCCCAATGAATCAACGAGACACTTCAGACGATAAAAATTGAGCTTTGTGCCATTAATCACCGGCTGGCGGTCCAAGTTGACATTGTTTTCGAGCTTGTGAAACTTGACCAGCCGATCCAACCACGCCCCGGTGGCTCGTGTGATTGCACCCATGCTGCTTAGTTTCTGTCTTCTTGTTTTGAACAGAAATTTCTACGGTTTAGTTGTTAGCTTCCTTTTTTTTTTTTTTTTTTCCCTTTCTTTGGGGGGTGATTTTGTGGAGGGACACATACGCTGCATTCTAGTCGGAATTTGGGGTTCCAGGAAGCTGGAGGGACAACTTTGATGATGCCGTAGTCGCTTCCAATCTGGTACAGGCTGTTGATAAACAGGTAGGGGTCAGCAAACTCGTCCTCTGTGGGGTATACCGTAGGCGCCGTCATCAAGTTGAATGGTCTCGACAGCTTGAAATCTTCAGTGTACGGTTGCGGCGGCTTCACCTTGACCTGTGATCTCAGCCCGCGTATCCTTCCAGGATCAGACTTCATATTGTGTGTAAATAGTTTTGGTGTAAATAAGCGAGTGAATGTAAAATAAGATATAATTTGAAATAATAAAAAAAAAAAAAAAAAAATGAAAGCTGGTCGTATGTTTCTTCCTTTTTGTTCCGCCGCTGCGTGGAAGAAGGTTTTTTTTTTTTTTTTTTTTTTTTTCCATTACAACAAAGCCTAGATAGCGCGCCGGGTAACCCCCCTTGTTTGGTTCTAGTACGTGATATTCTCCATAATGTTATATATGGCTAGCTTGCTTTCAAGCCCAGTTTAGTCGGACTAGAAAAGAAATGATCGATTCGAACTAAGGCATTAATCACATGGGGGGCTGCACCGCCTGTATAAGACCGTTATAGACTGGACGGACCAAGCTTTGCCGGTGTTTACTATAGGTGCTAGTCTTACATCTACATAAGACTATGCCCATATACACCATAGCACGTTTCACTTTCGCGCCAGAGCGTGTACCTAAGCTTGTAACCAGATCTAGAGGCACTTTTATCACAGTTCTGTACGAGCCCATTTCCGATTTTCTCTTTGCGTGACTCGATGTGGAATGTATGAAGGAAAAGTACTCGTTGGGGTATACATACTGTACGTATACGGACGTCAACTAAATGGAGAACACGTTAGTATGTATGCTGCATATATATAATTAGCACGCGCTAGTTGTGATAATGATAGTAACGCTTTAAAGATGCGAGCGCTATAAGCCTATAGGATATGACTATTGAGACTGAATATATCAATGGCTGCAGCCATATGAGAAGGGAATAGGCTTTCAAAGATTTAACTTGCAAACAGTTGCGACCGAGGGTAATATCCAAGCTTTATTCTATTCATAATTCTAACCCTAATCGTATACCCATCTCTATCAGGTAAACGTGTTTTGAGCCGCACGTCAGTTCCAATTAGTTGAGGTATAGCGCTTGGTTATTCAGTGAGGACATCACATCTTTCAGTTAGTCAACTACATCTCAGCACATAGCCAGGTAACATGACCAATTGTAAATTATTACGCTCATGAAAGTCCGACCCTGGCTTCCTCCGAAAACGGGGCGTAAGATAATGCGCGTTTCTCACACGGCACCAAAAAGAGAACACCACGTGACCTCTCCCTCCTCCTTGGGGTCGGCGTTGGATACCGAATTGAACACACACACACCGAATACACTGAAATTTATCTTACTCGTTTTTTTCTTCTTCTACTTCTTCTATTACTACTACCACCAAAAAAAGGAAAGAAAAAAAAAAAAGAAAAAGAATGGCAATCTCCAATGGATACAAAATCGGTGTGTTAGGCTGTGGCACTATGGGCACAGCAGTGCTCAATGCCATGCTAGCCAACAAGGATTCTGCAAAAGACGGCGACATTGTCCCATCCCAATTCAGCGCCGCCGTGTCCTCAGAAGCTTCTGCCACCCGACTCTCCACCGAGTACGGCTCTCAATTGACAATCTACCGAGGGGACAACAATGCGTTAGTCGAAAACTGCGACGTCATTTTGCTAGGCTGCAAGCCATACATGGCCGACAAGATCCTGACGCCAATCCCTAATGAACTGTTCGAAGGCAAGATTGTAGTGAGCCTGCTCGCCGGCAAGACAATCGACACACTAGGCAACCTCACCGGCAACAAAGCTCTAATCGCCCGTGCCATGACCAACACACCATCCAAGATTGGATCCGGCATGACTGTAGTGTCGTTCCCAGATGGCACCACCGTTGACGAATCTGTACAAGGAGCTGTGGAGTGGATCTTCAACAACACTGGCAAGTGCTTGTTTTTGGAGGAAAAGCAGCAAGATGTTGCCACCGCCTTGTGTGGTAGTGGTCCAGCGTTTTGCTACCTGATGATGGAGGCCATGATTGATGGAGCAGTGAAGATGGGCATGCCGTACAAGCTTGCTGAACAGTGCGCTTCTCAAGTGTTTAAAGGCGCTGCAGATATGGTCCAGACTGAGGACAAGAACCCGGCCGTGCTGCGGACTAGCGTCTGCACTCCCGGCGGAACCACAATCAGCGGCCTCATGGTTATGGAAGATAATAAGGTCCGTTCCGCTGTCGCTAGAAGTATCGAAGAGGCTACTAATGTGGCTACAAAACTAGGCAAAAAGTAGTGTTTTTTTTTTTTTTTTTTTTTTTTTTTTAATTTTTTTTTTTTTTAGGTGTCAGTTAATAAACCAGCCAATTGCGCAACCAGGTTCTCCTTTTTCACCTTTTCCCATGCTGGTATGCCAGTACTTGGCTCGATTGTTGTGTTTGAAGGTTTGAGGAGCAACACGCCGCGGCTGGCCTGTACGTTTGTAAGCTTGAGCCGTGTTCCTAACATGGTGTCCATGTCCAAACCAGCGATTTTTTCTTGTTCAAGGGCAAAACACACGTCGCCCTGGAAATCCTGCACTACGAGTTTGTGGAAATGTGATGACGCGGACGTGGTGGAAATTCGTTCTTCTGGCTCATCATCTTCCCCGCCCTCGTGTATACGACGCGTCCCTCGATGTTTCCTTGTCTGCAATTGTTGGAGTAGTTCAAATTTCCCCATCGACACGTCCACAATCTCCACAATTTGCACAACCATGGACGATACACACGCTTCCGAGTCTGTATAAATCCCCGACGGGAACGCCCGCATCGCACGTCCATACGCTGCTGGAACGCCTGAAGTGGTTGTTAAATCCATGGCCTCTGTTTTTATTTCTTCTTGAGTAGTGTGTTGTTTGGGAAATTCTTTTTTTTTTTTGTTATAGGAATTTTTTTTTTTTATTTTTTTTTTTTTTATTATATCAAAAGCATTTTCTTTAACCTTACAAACTGAACAAAAAACTAATATCCCTCCTTTTACTCCTTGGCTTCTTCCTTAGCTTCTTGATCATCCTTCGCGTCTTCCTTGGCAGCATCGTCTTCCTTGGATTCAGCTTGTTCACCTTCACCTTCGCCTTCACCTTGTTGCAAGTTTTCCAAATCATTTTGCCAAAAGGTCAAGTTATCACGCAACAATTGCATAATCAATGTAGAATCTCGGTAAGATTCTTCCGACAATGAGTCCAATTCGGCAATGGCGTCGTCAAATGCTTGTTTGGCCAAGTGGCAGGCACGGGCTGGCGAGTTCAAGATTTCATAATAAAACACACTAAAGTTCAAGGCCAAACCCAACCGGATTGGGTGGGTTGGGCTCAAATCGGTTTGAGCAATGTCGGTAGCCTTTCGATAAGAATCGTGAGCAGAGGCTGCAGATTCCTTCTTGGTCTCGCTGGAGGCAATTTCCGCCAAGTATCGGTGGTAGTCACCCTTCATCTTGTAGTAAAACACCTTACTCTCGCCAGACTCGGCAGATGGTAGCAAATGGTCAGTCAACACGGATAAGACATCGTTGCAGACATCCTCCAACTCCTTTTCAATCTTGGTCTTGTATTGCTTGACTTGCTCGACATGACTGGTGGCGTTCTTGGCTTCTTCCTTTTGTTCTATCGAAAGCATGTGTCTCCAGCTGGCCCGCCGAGTACCAATAACGTTCTTGTAAGCCACAGACAGCAAGTTTCGTTCGTCAGTGGTCAACTCTTCGCCAGACTTTGCCACATTTTTAATGTATGATACCATTTCATCGTATCGTTCGGCTTGTTCACAAAGTCGTGCTAAAAAGGTATTCGTTTCTCTCTATTTTGAAGCTTTTGTTAGTATAAACATGAATCATCAATTGACTCGTTTGATTGAAGAAAAAAAAATTGGGTTGGTGCGTTTCAACCCTTTTTTTTTTTTTTTTTTTAAA
>JAJLUJ010000127.1:0-36595 GCA_030564235.1 Blastobotrys elegans
CATGTCAAGCAACGTATGCTGCTGGGACCGAAATTCGGGCCGACTCCGAGACACATAATACGACTTTTCTTCCTCTTCAACCCAGATTGTAACCTTGTAATATATGTAGTTCCCTATACCAAGGTCCCAATCTGGTATCCAGAGGCCATACACTCATTCTCAGAACGTACGTATATATCATTTTCATGACCCAAGCACTTCCATGAAACGTCATACCCTGGCCGCCGCCAACCAGGACGTTGTGCGGCTCAACATTTTGCGCCAAGCTTAAGAATTCTGCGTGCGGCGCACCTGAGCATGTCTATTAATACAAGTATGCTTGTTAGAGTCAAATAAAGGGGACCATAAAACGTAGATGAAGGGAAATTCGGGTCAATCTGTGAATTTTGGGTGCGATATTGTCTCGTACCATGTGATACGGCTGAACGTGACTACTCGGGAAGACCCTTAATAACGCAGCCAAACGCTTTGCTATAGCAGACCAAAACAAATAACATACATCGGTAAAACCGAGTTAAGTATCATATTGATATGACCACTGGTATATGTTGTAATCTACAAAAAAGACCACGTGCAGCTAATGATGGGATAACAAACCTCGCCTGTCGGATCCACCAGGACGAGGCACTTTGATGACACAGTATACGGGTCTGTTTAGATTTGTAATAGTTTCGTTGTTCCCGCGGGAGTGTGATCCGATCGAAGGGAATACATATCAACAGAGCACACACATCCCCGTGCTATTTTTTATATTAACCCCTGTGATTATTAATACGTCAATTACTAATATGGCATCACAAAACTTCCTTGTTGCATTTCGTGCTCTGGAATGGACAATATGGTATACACACAGTGGCACAGCTAATCATCTTAAATGTAACGACACATTACAAAGTTGGATGGGAGTAGTTTTTGGTTTTTATTATGCTACTCGGTCCGTTGTCCGGGTAGTCTCCGTTTTCGGTGTGGGACCAAATGCAGTCATCCTTCACGGCCCGGACCCCGATCCGGATGCGTTCAATATATAGTGGAATTAAATCAACGGCGGGGCTGATCGCTATATAAAACATCCAAATGTCCTGCAGATTTTAAGAGGAATTTTTATTATTAATTTTTTTTTTCTTCACTACGTACACATTACTCATTCTTATTTTCAACGCGGAAAATGGGCGAGCATAAAACTATGAGCCCTGAAACAATGGATGATGAGCTAGTAATTACTACTACAAATCGGGAGGTTGGCGGTGACGTTGAACGGGATCAAAACACGGGCCACGACGGCGAGAATAATGTGGGCGAAAAAGCACCCGAGCTTTCTGCACCGCCAGATGGTGGACTGCTAGCTTGGTCGCAAGTCGTAGCAGGTTTTTTCACCTTCTTCATAAGCTGGGGTGTCGTCAATGCATTTGGAAAGTTTCAGAATTACTACGAAAATCATCTCCTTGTCGGGGAAAGCCCCAGCAATATCAGCTGGATTGGCTCGATTCAAGCTTTCATGGTCATGACAGTGTCCGTCATTCTAGGCCGGCTGCTAGATGCTGGCAAGTTACGATATATTCTAATAACCGGGAGTTTTATGCTGCCATTCGGATTGATGATGACGTCTATCAGCACCGAGTATTATCAAATCATTCTAGCACAAGGTATATGCTCAGGTATCGGCTGTTCATGTTTTTTTGCGTCAGGAATCGCTACTGTGGCTCCATATTTTAAAAAACGGCGAGCCACTGCATTGGGTATTATCGCCACGGGCTCAAGTTTAGGTGGGGTTGTTTACCCGGTGATGGTACAACAGCTGATCCCTAGGCTTGGATTCCCATGGGCTACCCGTGTTATCGCATTTATGGTGTTTGGGTTGAGCTTAATACCGACGTTGCTGCTGCGGTCTCGTGTACCCCCACGTAAATCAGGTCCATGGATTGATATCGACTCTTTGAAAGACCCAATATTCATGACCTTCACTACAGGGTCCATTTTTTCATTCATTGGGTTATACGTTCCAATCTTTTATATCGAGACGTGGACTCAAGAAAATGACATTAATCCAGTTATTGCTGATAACATTGTATCAATATTGAGTGCTGGCTCGGTGTTTGGCCGGCTCTTGCCAAACCTTTTGTCTGATCGATATACTGGGCCATTGAATATGCTGATACCATGTGTGGCAGTTGCGGGGATCCTGTCGTTTTGCTGGATTGCGGTCGCTGGTGATGCTGGGGTGGTTGTGTTTGCACTTGCTTACGGATTCGCTTCAGGGTCTTTGGTGTCGTTGCCAGGGTCTGTAGTGAGTGTGATGACCACAGATATGTCTAAAATTGGCTCGCGATTGGGTCTAAACTTTACCTTCACTTCGCTGGGGATTCTATGCGGGTCGCCGGTCGCAGGGGCCATCATTAACGGCACTGGGTCATTCCTGGGCGCACAAATCTTTGCCGGGTGTGCGGCATTAATCGCTACTGTTATGTTACTAATCTCTCGCATTCTTATGGTAGGATGGAGTTGGAAGCGTGCCTAACCTATTTTTAATAATAAACTAATTAAATCGTGTATAATTTCCACTGCGCTACCCGCCAACGCCGCATGGAACGCGGCTAGATAGCCGATCAGCTTGGCACGCAGCACGGGTAACTAATTAAGGCTAATTAATTTCTCTTTCAAATCGTCGAAACAACAACGCGCATTTTTCTTTCTTTCTTTCGTTGACGCAGCCGTGCCTGCCTGTGTATCTACACCGCCTCTTTTTCCCACGATGACATCAAAATTGCGCCGAATCCAGTGCATGCCCCACAGAAACATACGTCAGCCGACTGTCGCATGGATGTTGTGGGAAGAGAGTGTATCACCTTATCGCAGCTATCATTTCAAAACAAGGTTGACCGACCCAGTCTGTTGGAAATTGGTACCTGGACGAAAGCAGACAAAGACCATTATTTTGTCGCGTTTTAATCCTCCAAAAAAAAAAAAAAAAAAAAAAAAAAAAAAAAAAAAAAAAAAAAAAAAAAAAAAAAAAAAAAAAAAAAAAAAAAAAAAAAAAAAAAAAAAAAAAAAAAAAAAGTGTACATTGAATTACATCTAAACTCTAATGTACTGTTGTTTTTGGTTTAAATTTATTGAGTGCGGGTACCAACATGCACGAATTATATTGTGCATATGGTTTATAAATAGCCTTGGTCGCGGTGCATGCGGGTAGTTGGGACCGGTCGACTATGTCGACCAAGGCTTGAACCAAAAATTACACCTTATATATAAAAATCCAGATCTTTGTTTTATAATCAATTCCCTTGTCATTGTCAACCTTTACACGTTTGTTTTTTTATATTTAATTACCATCCTCTCTCTCTCTCTCTCTCTTTTCCGATTCTTTTTTTTTTTTATATTTTATATTTTGCACATCTTTTCTAAACTAATAATGTCCTTTGCGCCGACAAAAACCCAATTGGCGTTGGTTCTTGCCCACGGCCTGGTAGCCGGCACGTTGATGTTCCTCACGACAATCCTCACTGCATCACTGGTATCATGCCACAACGACAAGATTTGGTCGGTAGTTGCTGAAGCATGGCACCCATGGGCTGGATTCTGGATGCTGTTTGTATGTGAAAATGTGTATTTGGCATCTCTCATTTGGATCGCAGGAAAAAGCCACATAAATCAACGCCAACAACAGACCATCTGCACTGGAAGCGCCATATGCAGCGGACTGGCCTGTATAATCATTGTAGCCACCAGCTGCAACCTCGAGAATATGAATTGGGGTATTCTAGCCGGCGTGGCAATCACAGGTCTGTGTAGAGTCAGCGGCGCGCTGATACTAGACGGTCTAGAAGAATACAGCCAAGTCGAAATTGAGCCCTTGATTAAGGTATAAATTTTTTTAAAAAAAAACGAATGTGTAACTTGTATTACCCGTGCTTTTATTACCCATGTTCAGCCGCATGCATCCCACCCACCAAAGAAAAAAAAACCGGAAATTTTTTTTCTTCTTTCTTTCTTCCATTCAAAATTGGATGGGCTGTATACGCATGATATCCCAAAACGCACGATTATCAGACAAACGTTGATGTTTACAGTACACAGTAACATATGGGTATATAGAGTAGTGGGCTGGAACAGCCGTTCACCCGGACTTTGCGAGCTCGGAATCCGAGTCCTTTCTATATAAGGAAGAAGAAAAAAAAATACATTCGCACACTCTTCCTCTCTCTCTCTCTCTTTCTCTCTCTTTCTAGACGAAATATGGATGAGAGTAGACGGACGGTATATACGACGCCAGAGCTGTATTGGATCACTGCGGTGGCTTCATTAGCGGGGTTATTTTCGACAATCTCAAGTCCAATCTACCTACCGGCTATCCCAACACTCTCAGACTACTTTAACGTAACTACTGAGAAGATCAACTTGACAGTGACCATGTACTCCATCTTACAAGGTCTGTCACCTGCGCTGTGGTGCCCGTTATCGGATACTATCGGACGCCGGCCGGTCTACTTGATGTGCACGGTTGTCTATATTGGCGCAAACATTGGCCTTGCGCTATCCAAAAATTATGCCACTTTACTAGTGCTCCGGTGCATACAAAGCGGTGGGATCGCCTCTACTATCGCGATCGGGTCCGGTGTCGTCTCGGACATGACATCTAGAGAAAACCGTGGCCACTACGTGGGTATTTTCTCAGGTGCCTCGCTTATCGGCAACTGCTTTGGTCCTTTAATAGGCGGTGGGATTGCGTCATCTCTAGGTTGGCGCGCCATCTTCTGGTTTCTAGTCATTGCTGCTGCGGTGATGTGGCTGCTGTTATTCGTAGCCATGCCGGAAACAAACCGCCATCTAACGGGAAACGGACAAGTCATTCCCACAAACCTGGTAAACAAGTCACTGTATATTTATTTCCGACAAAAGCTTAAACACGAACCGTGTATAAAAGAAGCAGACTTGGAAAAGCCTTTGGATAGACTACAAGTTGACATGATGTTGTCACTACGCATGTTCAGGTATGCCGACGTGATTTTAATGCTGATCCCCGTTTCGCTGCACTACACGACATGGTTTATGATCATCACTTCGCAATCATCGCTTCTCGACTCGGAATATCAATTCTCCACGTCCCAAGTCGGGTACTCTTATCTGGCCAGCGGACTAGGAGGGTTGATCGGCAGTCTAGTATCTGGACAGATTATGGGCTGGTATTACCATAAGAAAAGCAAAGTAGTTGACAACATTATCCGTCTACGACTTGATCTGGCCTGGTACCCCTCGATAGGGCTAATGGCGGGCACGCTGATCTACGGGTGGACGATCCAGTACCACGTTCACTATATCGTACCGCTATTGGCAACCGCGCTCGTATCATTCTCGGCGGTTTTTTTTCAGAACCTTATACAAACGCTTCTCGTAGACTTGTTTCCTAGCCAATCGGCATCCTCATCTGCCTGTCTCAACCTCTCGCGGTGCCTTATCTGCGCCGCAGGGTTGGCTGCGGTGGACTCCATGGTGACCACGCTGGGGGCCGGTGGCGCGTTCACAATCATGGCGGGAATCTGCGCCTTGACTTGGATCCTAATCTTTTGGGAGCTCAAGATTGGTCAAAAAATGTATTTAAAACGTGTAGATTAGCCGCAGCTGTTTTCCCAAAAAAAATCCATCTAATTCTCTTGTTTCTTGGTAGCTTTTACAATTACAGGGATCATACCGCCCGGGGTGATTCTAAAAGGCCGGTGGTTGATGGAGGAGAGGAACGAGTTGATTGTACCAGAGTGGGAAGTGACAGACACGTACAGGTCTGGAGTCTCAGAGTCCCAGTCCAGTTCGAATAGGTGGTCCAAAAACCGCTTGGTTCGTACATTGTGTTGAAGTGTAGTCTCTCGGCCTTCTTCAGTGTACAGTTCATCCTTTTCAGTCAGCGATGGTTCGATAGTGACTCGTTTGCCGAATCGGTCCTCTAGGTATGACCGTGGGTTTCGTTTATCACATGTATGCTCGCCGATATCTTCACGTAAATCTTCTAGCACCAGCGGGTTAATGTCCAAGTGCCCGTCCCAGGTAGTAAGCATGGTGTTGATTGACCGAGTGAAGGGGGAGACGTAGAACGCGTTGGCTCGTGGTACCGGGATACCCTTCTTTCTTTGGTTGGCCCATTCGTCGTGGTTGTCTTTGGCTTGTTGGTTGCCCAGGTCGGTTAGTTCAGGGTCTGGTCCCCACACAATCTTGCCGTCGCCATAATCAAAGCACAGCTTCTCATCCCAGTATGGCTCGCCGTAAATCTCAATTGCAAGGTTGTGGTACCCTTGGCCGTGTCGGGCGAGGTATAGAAGCTTGTACCGCTCGTTTGGCCCGGCGCTGGCAGCCAGCTTTTCAAAGTCTTGTTTGAATTCAGCCCAGTTGTGTTTGGCTAGACCAAAGTCTTGCTTCAAGTATTCAAATGTCGAGTCTTCAGTGACGTCGTCTTCTTGTAAGAGGAAGCCCTTCCCTGCCGTGTTGTAGTCCAGCTTTGGCACTTTTTTCAATGTATCGTATTTGTCCATGATTTTCTATAGAGCGGGGAGCGAAGAAGAAGACAGAAAATGAGGGGGTGATTTTGTGTGTGTGTCATGAAATTTTTTGTGGGAAAAAAAATCGGCGCGCCGCGGGCGTCCGTCGGAACAACAACAACAACAAAAACTTGCAAGCATATATGCCAAGACAGCGCTCGGCGGCTACTCCCCGTATAGCAGCCGCACAGAGCCGCACTATTGACGACACTAGAAACTGTACAACCTAATGAAGTGGGTAGAAACGGCCTGCCCACTCTCCAATACACCCACTTGTATCTTCTCTCAATTTAAAGATCATCCCGGCCGAGTCATTATCGGTATGTAATAATTTTATTTTACTTAATTAAGGTTTGGAAGTTTATTATCTTATTAGATTTGCCGTGGGAGTAGCCGCACTTTAAACGGCGGTGGTTCCACTACCAACGAGCACTGCTCGCTAAACAACAGATGCGGATCAGTCGGCATCAAATCTTTTTCGTCACTAGGTGGGCAAATCTCGAATTTAATCAGTAGTCGGCAGATGGCGGTATAAAGTTGGCGTTCGGCGAGGTTGGCACCTGCGCACATTCGAGTTCCGGCGCCGAACGCAAAATGTTTGGTGCCTCGTTTCCAGCCCAGGTATCGCGAAGGGTCAAACGTGGTGGCGTTTTTATAAAACTTTGGGTCGTAATTGGCTCCATATGTGTTCATAATCAGTCTAGTACCTTTTGGGATGATGGTATCGTTATATCGGATATCTTTGATGGTTTCTCTTGGTAGTGATATTGGCATGGCGCTCATGCGTAACGTTTCGTGCATTACCGCCGTGATGTATTCAACTTGACTACTGCCTTCTAGGCATTTCTCCCACAAGTCGGTTTGGTATGTTTCTGAAATCGCCGCATATGCCTTGTCCTGGATGGATTTGTTTTCTGGCTGAGACATGAAGCCCATGAAATAGATCAATGTTACCGGTACCGTATCTAGCCCGGCGGACACCATTGTCAGACAGATGCTTTTTAGATCGGCTTCGGAGGTTTTGGCGTCCGCATCTTGTATTATACCGCCTGCGATACAGGGAGCTGCCTCGCCATTGGCAATCTCGCGACGCAGGTTGGCCAGCAAGATGTTCATGTACCGATCCCGTCTTTTCCGAACATCTACGGCTTCATTCTGACACGGGAACCATCTCAGAATAGGCAAAAAATCCGGTAGGCTGTTCAGGCTTGCTCTAAATTGGCCAACCTTTTTCTCCACCGTGCAGATCTCCTGCAGCAACTGCCGATCAATCCCATCCAAACGCGTACCATAATTAACAGACAGCCCACAATTCAAGGCATATGTGCGGAAAAACTGCCCAACGTCTATATCGCAGTCTTGTTGCATAGATTCGATACACCAGCTGCTTTCCTTATCGATGAATGGCATGTAAGACTTGACTGATGGCTTGTTTAACGCCACACCCGCCACCTTCCGCTTGCGTTTATAGGTCGCACTCCATGGGGTGGTGCCGATAGTGTATCCCTGAGAAGCCGAAACTACCGTATGAAATGTATACGAGATGGGTCTAGAACAGTTTGCGGTCATGTTATCCACCCACAGCTCCCTGACGCTTTGGTAATCGTTTGCCACCACGATGCGTTTGCACCCTAGCCGTACCTGAAACACCGGTGAGTTGTACCGTACCGCCCACCTGGAATATGTTTGCGCCTGTGACTTGCCCAGGTTTAGTAAGCTGCCAATGAACGGGTATTTGTAGCCGGCTTGCGGAATACCACGGATGATGGGCTGCTCGCAAGTCAGCTCATAATACCCCTCAAGGAGTATTAAGGCGGCGATTAGTAGAATGATAGCTAGCAAGATCATTTATTTTTGCGAGTTGTGGTGGTGGTGACGTTTTGTTCCGAAGCGCCCGATCCCTGCAAAATAATAATAAATAATAAATAAAGAGCCCCACGCAAATGCACTGCACTCACGACCATCGTGATGTGATATTATGCAATGATCTACACATCAAGGTACGAAAAAGACTAAAGAACCAGATTTGGCAATCAATTTTAATTTTCATTAGTAAAAATTGGTCAGATGTTGCGATTATATTATTACGGGAGTATGACTAGGTGTGTACATCTGTATTAAAAATATATACGCGTGTGTAGAAGCGAATGTCTCACACAGTTCTGACTCAGCTCGGCGCTTAAAAACATATAAATACACACCTATTTCCAAGTTTTTTTTTTTCTTCTCAACTCTCTTCACAGTTCAAGTACGCCTTTCTACTTTTATCTAAGAAACTACAAAAAAATGGGCAACGAAGCAGTCGAGATTAATCCACCATATGGGGTTGCTATCCACCTAACTGAGCACGGTAGCAACTGGTATTGGGCGGCTTTTGCACTATTTGTGGTGTTTACTTTGTTCCACTTGGGCAGCGCTTACAAGCTACGACCGGCTAACGAGCGGGTGTTCTTTTTCAACAGCGGCTTGTCTCTATTTTTCATGGCCATCACTTACTTTACTCTTGCCTCCAACCTGGGTTGGACTGGTATCCGGGCGGAATTCCATCATGCCGACAGCGATTACAGTACTACCAACCACGTGCGGCAAATCTTCTACGCCCGGTACATTGGTTGGTTCCTGGCTTTCCCACCATTGATTGGAAACCTTGCCATCTTGTCTTCCGTGCCGTGGCCAACCGCGCTATTCACGGTGTTGTGCCAGGAAGTGTTTGTGGTGTGTCTATTGATTGGATCTTTGATTGAGTCTAGTTACAAATGGGGTTACTTTGTGTTTGCTTTGGTCGCCATGTTTGTCGTTGATTTCAATTTCATCTTTGGGTATCGGCACACCGCGTTGAATTTGGAAGGGCGGGTGTTTACTGGGTTCCAATTCGTCGCCTATGGGGTCATCTTTTTGTTGATGTTGTACCCAATCTGCTGGGGGTTGAGTGAAGGCGGCAATGTTATCCAGCCAGACTCTGAAGCCGCATTCTACGGCGTTCTTGATGTGCTGTTGTTTGGGCTGTTGAATTCCGTGTTCCAATGGTTTGTTAAGGATTTCCAGTTTACCGGGGTTTTGTTCCATGGCTATCATGAGAAGAGGTCGTCTGAGCAGGAACATGAACATCCAGCTGCCGTCGCCCCCGCCGTCGTCGCCCCTCCCGCCGTTGCTGAGCCTGTTCCAGTCACCACCGCTCCAGCACCTCAAGTAGTTTAAAACAGATAATTCCTCTCTTTTTAATTTAATTTGATTCGTTTTTGATTTTCATTTTGATACGTTTGGATCTTCTAGTAAGTGGCGCCTCAACCGATGCGGCTTGCGGAGAGGGAGGTAGTTTGCGTTTCACTTTTGGTTCTAGATCTGGCTCGGGCTTGACGTTATTTATGTATCGATCACCGGGGCAGAGGCCAGTACCGGATAGGTCGCATTGTCCGCAGAGAGGTTTTCTAGGGCCAGAGAAGCACACTGCTTGGCCAAAGCCGACCAGCAATGGGTTTATACTCATCCAGAGCTCTTTTGGCAACCAGTCTTGCAAATCCTGCCTTGTTTTTTCCGCTGTTTTGGCGTTGGTCCATTTCCACAAGTGAGATAGTCTATCCACGTGCACGTCGACGCCAATCCCGCTGGCCTGCCCCCACGCGCCATGTAACAACAAATGGGCCATTTTGGGGCCGACTCCTGGTAAAGCCATTGCGTCGGCCAAGGTTTTTGGCACGTCGTCATGGTACTTTTCCCGCAAGATTAGACAGGTGCGCTTGATATAGCCTGCTTTTCGGGTATGGAATCCTACTTGAAAGATGAGATTGTCGAGCACTTTTTCGTCCACGTCTAGAATACTCTGCACGGTCAGCCCTGATAGCTCAGTTCGCAGCCTCCGTAGCACCACAATTGTCGTGGTGTCTTTAGTCTGTGAGCTTAGCATGAGCGAAATGAGAAGCTGGAACCTGGTGATCGCCGAGTCTGGGCTGTTGACGGGGTCAAACCCCATGTAGTCTACTGGCGCTGGGTTTCGCATACGCGTACTGCGCACTTTTGCAAGCATCTCGGGCCAATTTGCAGGACCTGCCCCTTGCTCGTACTTTGATACGTCTGGGAACCCAACCTCCACATATTCCCCAGCATTGTCCATCTCCTGCTTCACTTGGTCATATTTGATCTCCACCTTTTCAATTTTCATTTATAATTGGGAGAGAGATTTTTTACGCAATTTTTTTAACTTTTTTTAATTTTTTTTACTTCTTGTTACCAAAATTTGGTGCTGGTAAGGACTTGTTGCTGCTTGGTTCCTTAATCTTTTTAAACCCCAGCTCAGTCATCAATGGGATATGATCTGACGGGTGGTGGACGTTGGGGAACCCGACATAATGCTTGGCGTAGTCTTGATCTAGCTCGCCTAGCAAGCCAGTAACCCCCAAGTTTTGCCCGGAAATGTAAATGTAGTCAATGGCATCGACAAAGTTTGGCGTGTAGTTGGTAAATGGCAGCTCATTGACGTCAGCATACGCACTTTTTAGTTGGAATGGGTGCTCCATGCCTTGCTCGGTATACTTACCGTAGATTCGGCCTTCCAAATCAGCGTGTTGACCAGACACTTTACCTTGAGAGAACAATTGGCAAGCACCAGAATCAACGGTACTGTTTAAATCGCAGCACATGACCATTGGAATCTGCTTGGCGTCGGTGTATTTTGGATATCGAGCACCTTCGCCGTCCTTGCTGGCATACTTGCTGCAAACTCGTTGCAATTCCTCCAACAATAGCGCGGCTTGGACAAGCTTGACGTCTTTAAACACTGGGTTCCAGTGGATATGCGTGTTTGAGCATACTAGCAAATCGCCGCTAGCCACGTCTTCAAACACACAAATCAATGCAATTTCATCCTTGTTCATCACTCGGTTATAAATATCGGCAGTCTTTTTAAAATCGTCCTTCCTCAATGCTTGCGAGCTATACTCAATGGTGAACCGCTCCACAAGCTTAAACTTGCTATCCTTGTAAAACGTGGCGCACCCGTCAACTTTTTTGGATTCATTCTCGCCCATAGTTCGCGCTCGAGTCTTTTGCCAATGCAGGCCTTTATACCCCTTTTTGGCCAGCTCCGGAGTCCAAAAGTTTTCATAACTGGTGCCATCCACTTCTTGCAAGCAGATAATGTCTGGCTCGTGGCCCAGAATTTGACCCATGAGGAGTTTGGACCGGTAATCCCAGCTCAACGCCCACGACGGAGTGTACCCGTACATTTGCGCCGTGGCGTATTTATCGCACAGCGTATTGTATGTCATGATGGTAAACTTTTCGTCAGTGGTTGGCTCGTCAAACGTGAGCCATTCTCGTGGAGGTGAAGGCTGCTTAACTGGTGCTTTTTCTCGTAGTCCGATTATAACACCGCGTGTTCCCTCCTTGGCCATGACATCCTTTACATTTTCAGGCAATGGGTTCCCATCAATACCAAGCACTTCAAGCTGGAAAAGGTATCCAAACTCAAACGGCAGGCTTGATAGTTTATTGTCAAACAAAAACAGGTACTTTAATGTAAACATGAGCCCCAATTCGCCCGGTAGATGCGTCAATTGATTGTCGCTCAAGTCCAGTACTTTGAGCTGCGACAGTTTGGTAATGCAGGCGGGGACTTCCACCAGCTTGTTGTGGCTGAGGTACAGCTTTTGCAGGAAATTGTAATTGAAGATTTTGGGCGTTAGGCACATTAATCCTTGTCCGCTCAGATCAATTGCAGTCCAATATTGCTTGTTTACATCTTCATTGATCCGGCGCAATTCCTCCTCCTTTTCCATCTCCTTCTTTTGTTTAGGATTGAGCATGAGGCTAGTCCCATTAGTCACTTTAGCGCTGCCCTTCACCGGCGTGCTTCCCGGTGCAATGGTCGACATTGCAGAGGGCGTCGTCATTGTTGCCGCCATCTCCTGCTGCTGTTGTTGCTGGACAAACTGCATGGCCAGCTCCAGAACCGTCATCACGTTGCGTGCACTGGTCCGCGAGCTCATGGCGGCGCATCGTGCGTAATTGTGTGTCGTGTTGGTCTGCCGCGACAGCTGTGATAATTCTTGTTGTTGCCGCCAATAATGGCTATTGTTGTATTGATTTGGGCTGCTGTATGTCGAGTTGTTGTTGTTGTTGTTGTTATTAGTGCCGCCACTCCCTCCCCCGTTACCACTGCTGCCATTGTTCGGCATTCTCTGGTACGAACCTGGTTGCATCATTGTAATCTATTTTTATTCTTTTACTTTGCTCTAGATCTTTTCATCATTCGGCGGGAGGAGAAGAGAGAGAAAAAAAAAAGTAGTGCGGTGGTTTTAGTCGAAAAAATTGTTGGGAGTTTTTTTTTTTCTTAATTGAAAACTCATTAAGGGTTACCCTACTTTAATATTTGACTAATGATACCGATCGATTACTTGGCGACTAAACTGTGCAAAATCGAGATTAGGTGCGACTTTTTCGTGCAAGGATTGCTGGCAAAACACGGCGAGGGTGTTTCGTGACACGTCTGGGGTAGAGGATCCCTTTACGAAATGCGGAACGGCCTTGAACTGGCCGTTAGTGACTGATTCAAGCGCCTCGCCCGTTTGGAAAGCAAGCGCGTCTTTTGGAATCCCCACCTTGACGACTTCTCCCTGCCGGTTTTTAATGTACAACCCGGCCGCTGGGTCTGGGGATTTATCAAGGACGGAGTCATTTTCCATAAACATTGCCGACGTGAGACCGGTTAGACAGGAATGGTCAATATGCTCGCCGCACCAGTCATCGTCATTATCAGGGTTGGTGCCATCCCCGCCTGGCGGGAAATAGTGCAAAAGCCGCGCCTTACTGGTCGTGCTAGTCTTGACGATCCGTTCCAAATACCCTGGTTCGTAACCTTCCATGCTATCACCTACATATCGATCACAGGCACGAGCCACGATACTAGCAGTATCGATAATGAGGTTGATGAGTTCCTTCAGGTCTTTTTCAAAGTCTGGGATAGTCTGCGGGGTGGGCCAGATGTTTGGTGCAGTATAGCCCGTGAGGTCGGGGTATGCGTCTACCACGTCTTGTGGTGGGCCTTCGAGTGTGGGGTCGTGGTGGAAAGAACAATTGACGTAGTATGAACCTTTGAGCTCGTCTGGTTTACCATTGACAAGCTTTTCCTTCCCGCAGGACCATCCGACTAGCCAATAAGCTTCGGGGGATTCCATTTGCGCCAACGTTTCGGCTGGCAAGTTGGCTAGCTGCGACGCACTCTTGAGAACCCGCTCACGCAGCGCCTGGAATTTTTCAGGCAACCCCTTGACTACAATAATCCCAAGCGAGTCTGGCCCAAACGCTTCTGGGAGGAGCCCATCGACTTTACCATCCTCCAAGTCTTTCAAGTCTACTGTAACTGGCATTTTGGTTTAATGAGAGAGTTGTTTGAAAAAAGTGGAGAAGTGTGTGGGATGGAAGAAAAGTTTTGTAGACACTTCCAGGCCGCAAACCGACGGCCCGTCGGTGCGCGCCCCCCTCTCCCCTCCTAAACGTACATTTGCATTTTCCTCAGCAGTATACTATCCCGAGGTTTGTTATATAATCGGTTTATGCGCTGACGTTCTTGATAAACTCGTTGGCTTCGTATTTGTAACATGTCTGGTTGGCGGGGCGGGGTGGGCGGCCGCAGCATTACTGGCGGTAGGTGTTTTGATGACGAGGACGTGGTGTCGCTGAATATTTCCACGTCGGGCGTGCAAGGCGTGGTAACCTCGTGTCGGGGCTCCATATACGCGTCGAATATTGACGAGATGATTGAACTTGCATCATCTTGCTCGTCCGAGTCTGAGTCTTGCAGCGAAGGAGCTTCCGGTGAGATTGCGTGCGGCTGAGGAGGAGGAGGAGGCGGTGGTGGTGGTGGAAGAGTGGGCTTATCATCATCATCATCATCATCATCATGCTTACTCTTCTTCTTCTTATCATAAAACGCATCCCTTTTTACCATATTCTCGATATAGTTGACTCGGACTTGGAGCGTAGAGAGTTGGTACGAGAGCTGCATCATGTCAAGCTGAATCTCGGTGATGGAGTCGTAGATCCCGTGCATGACGGACCCTGACGTGATGTTTTCCACATCCATCCTGCGGATCTTTTCGGACAGTTTTTCACTTGCTGGTTGGTGTGTGGACATGCCATTTATCAACTTTTGTGTGGGTGTGGGAAAATGCACAAAAGTGAAAGAGAAAAAAACAGGCTTAGCCGGATGACAATTTTATTATATATAAGGCCCGGACTGAAAATAATAAATTATTAAGGTTTAGATATTGAAAAAAATCGCTAGTGTTGGTTTGGAAGAGATAAACACGCGTACGTTAAAGCTCATATGTATTCTAGATAATGGTTACCATGCATTTCATCTGTGCATATAATGTATCGTATATATATAAAAGGAGCCATGTGCGCCCTGCACTCCAAGGCTTCAAATTCCGCGTTGGCAACGTACAGGTCGGGGAGGGGACCATCTCATTCATTCTCCGTCACGCGTTGTCTTGGGCGCACATCAAGATCAAAGACAAAAAAAGAAGAAAGAAAAAAAGCAACGACAACTTTAATCCCTCTCCAAACCCATTTTTAGAACACATGTCAGGGAATTATTTACAAATCAAAACAATGTGGCTAGTTAACCTGTAACGTTTGTTTGTTATCTTTTTGCTGTTTTGAGGTTGTCGTGTTGACTGTAAAGTTTCCATCGCAAAATTTATCTTATGACAGGATTTTCAGTATCGTTAACAGTTTTGTAAGCATGAGATGAAACTTGTCCCTTGTTATTGGCATATATGCGCGTACCTGTTCATTCCTTCAAATATCTACTACAAGATCCTGCATGCAAAAGTTTTGGATCCTATAATGCGAAGCGTGGATGGCGCGTTAAAATTCCAATGTACGTACATGTACGCTACACTCCAAAACTACAAAAAAAGTTGCTGGTTATGTATATTATGAGGTGATCGGCTATCCAGTGCGGCTCTGTAGATCTCGACCGCCAGGTTTATTGGCGCGTGACCTGTTTTGCGCGCGTTTATTATCACACACCTATTGGAGAATTCGAATCGTAAGTGAGGAATAAATCACGTAATGTATTAAGATAAGCTTTATATGTACACACAAAAAAAAAATTTAAAATTAATAAAAAAAAATAATATTTAACCTTGCTTGGAAAAGTATTCCTTTGGGTTCTTTGGGTCAATGGTAGCATCGGCAGCAGATTGCCAGTTCAAAGGACAGACTTCACCATTCTTGTCAGTGAATTGGAAAGCGTCGACCAATCGCAAAACTTCCGACACGGACCGGCCAACTGGCAAGTCGTTGATGCTCAAGTGTCGAACGTTACCTTCTGGGCCAATCAAAAATGTACCTCGCAAGGCAATACCATCTTCTTCCAACAACACACCATAGTCCTTGGATAGGGAGTGGTTAATATCAGAAACCAATGGGATTTGAACACCGCCCAAACCGCCAATGGAAACTTCTCGTTCGTTCCACACTTGCAAAGACCATTCAGAGTCGACAGAAGCAATCATGACTTCACAGTTTCGTTCCTTGAATTGCTCGTAAGCCTTGTTGAAGCCCAATACTTCGGTTGGGCAGACTTGAGTGTGAGCCAATGGCAAAAACATCAACACGACCCACTTGCCCTTCAATTCCTCCAAGGAAATGTCTTGGAATTCACCGTTGACGACGGCAGTCTTTTTGAAAGTTGGGGCTGGCTTTTGTACTTGTGCGACCATTTTTTTTGTTGTATGTTTATAGAGAGAAAAAAAAAGGGGAGGTAAGAAAAAAAAATTTAAAACGTGGGCAGACTTTGGTCCTTTTATATAGTGGGAGACCCAAGGGCGGGCGCTAAAGGTTGAAAAATTTCGCGCGTTCCCCCCCCCCCCTGCGGAAAATTATGGAAGGTTTATTCAAGGTGCGCACCCAAACGTTCTGGACCATGTCTAAGATTTGTTAATCTCATTACTACCCAAAAGGTTTTCAATACCCGAGATTAGATTGATAATAATGAGCAAGTTTTAGAGTTTGGGTGTGTGTGTGTGTGGTTTGTTCTTCCTCCAAAAACGGCCTTCATTATATAAAGGTGTGCGTATTGCGCGGTGAAAATTTTTTATATCTATAACCAAACCGCCGCACCGTAATAAATCTGAACAAGGTTAAGTACGCTGTCTACCGTCTTGTTTGAATCATATATAATCCTAGGCCGGGGCCGGATTTATATACAAAATGAACCAATATAGGTGGCGATCGATGCCATCCATGGGTGATGGCGTGCGCGCACCCGGCGCCGGCGATGAGTCTGGAGAGTCGAGACTCGACTACGCTTACAAATTAAATATGCATACGTTAAATTAATCGGCTATTCCATGATGCTATCACCCGGACGGAACTAGCTTGGTATGAACTCATGGGCTTATCAATGTGAATAATGATCCAGACCACAGCCGCCACTAATTCTTATTAATATGGATGATTGACTTGTAGCGATTCATGCAATTACCCTGCAGTCGGATCAGATAAATAACTTTCCAAAACGAATCTCTATTTAGGCTTCTTTTTTAACAGTATTGATCTAAAGCTCTAGATTTTAAGGCTTACTCTATAATATACAGTTTAATTTTGTTGATGGGTCATGTTTTTTTTAGCATTTAATTGAAATTTGTTCTTATACAGCAGTGTCATTATTCAGCAACACGTCGTACCTATTTGAGCTTGCCAACGCACGAACATGAGTGCTCATCGAGTCATTTTCAATATCGTCTTCACTGTCGGTTCGACTCATATTCACACTCACATACCCATTCCCGTTCTCACCATCGTCTTGGAAAGCGTCTTCTTCAGCTTCGGACGACTGCTCGTAATTGCGGCTACCTAGTTCAGACCCTTCCCCGTTCTGGCCAATAATATTATCGGGAAGGACGTTTCTGCTGGTATCTTCTCTGTCGGTCCAGCTTCCATCATTGCTGCTATGATCACTTTCATAAATGTCTATAGTGTTGACGACAGTGGTACAATCGAATGGAACATAGTCATCTAGCCGCCGTTGGGCGGCAGAAGAATCAAAACTAGTGGAGTGGTATCGGCTATCCATGTTCATTTCCATTTCCATTTCCATGTCCGTGTCCATTTCCATGTCCATGTCCAGATCAAAGTTCTCAACCTTATACGTCGGCGATAACCTTTTGAGCATTTTTTCATTGCCTCCAGCCATATCCACTTCAGCCTGCCAAAGCAATTGACTCGACAGTTCTATAACGGGCTTCCCCCGTTCATTATCATTGGCACGCAGCGAGTCGTCAAAGTTTGATACTTGGCTGTCGCCTCTGCTTGCGCACCGTTTGAGTCCCTTGGCCACCCGGGTAGGAGACTGGTAGGAGAGGTTTTCGTGATTGCACACCTGCTGGCCAACAGACACTTTCTGGAACAGGGACCGCAACCGGCTGAATTCGATGGACATTTCCGCGTACATTACCTTGGAGTAGTTTGTCTTTAGCGCCGCGTCTTTAAAATCAAACAAGCGGCAAGTGCCATTTGGGGTAACAACCATGCAGTTTGCAACCCGTGCGTTGTTGACCGCCACTCCGTGTTGCAGTAGAGTGTTGACAGCTGTTTGCGCGCTATACACCGCCCGTTCAATGTCAAAAACCGAGCCAATTGAACCCACAAACTTGTCGAACCGAGCCCCCTGAAACCACTCTAGCAAAATACAGTTAAAGTCGCCACCTTTTCCGTCCTCCCAGTGATAAGGGAACGGGACGTGGTTGTTATTATCGATATGCGGCTCAAACGTACCGGCGCCAAAGTATTTTGCCACGGCGCCAGTATCTCCAACAAGTTTGTACACTGCCTTTTCATTCTCAAACATTTCCTTGGAGCGGTAGTAGTAGTCCATCTCCTCACAAACGTCCCGGTCGGTCGACGATAGGAATTTGTTGCGTGTACTTGGCGGCGTGGTGGTCGTCCCGTAGGCTTGAGTGCGCAGGTGCTGGCGCATCTTGTCTTCTCTTTCCCAGTTCCATCGCGGGACAAACTCTTGAACGCGTTCATAGTTGTTGAGCCGCCGGTCGAATACCTTGATGTAGTAGAATTCCGGCGCGTCGTCAAACGTAACTTTAAGCGCCACGCAGGTCATGGACGGCTGATACACGCCGCGGATCACGCCGCTGATGGTGGCAGCGTTATCATCGCGGCGAAACGTGAACCGCTGGTTTTTGGTATAACCCAGATCGTTGTAGTTGATGCGGCTATCGTACTTTTTAGCAGACCTGGCAATGTCAGTATAGTTAGCAACCATTTTTAAAGAAGGGAAAAAAAACTAGCTGTGTTTTGAATTTGGGACACCACCAAAGTATGTCTCACTGCAAGTTCTAGACGTGCGGCTTTACTGTCATGTAACATAACCTCTTTATATTTATTGTTTTACAAAAAAAAAAAAAATTAGTACTACACAATGGCAACGTTCTTATCACTAGTAGCTTGGTACCGCCCTGAACATACTGTCCTCGTAATGCTGGCTTGTTTCCACTCAGCAGCGTCCTCATCGCCATCGCCAAACGGATCTTCTTTTCTAGTCGCTCTTGTACAATACATTAGCCGCAACGATTCGGGCATGCCAGAGACACGCAGCTTAATGTCAATCCCGCGCGACCCTTCACGCATTTGAGCGGAGGTCATGAACCGACACAACAGCTGCTTCTCTGATCCTGGTTCTAGAGTGAACGGCTCGGCAAACCGCCATGTGCATCGCTGCTTGTCCTTATTAAACGCAGCTACCGGTTTGGATTGCGCAGACTCGGCCTGCCCGTTGCCTTCAACCGGCACGCTAATCACCAGCTCCTCCACCACAACTGGGGTGGAGATGGACCCGTCCAGTTTATACGTCAGCATCAGACTAGCCTGTTTCTCTTCTAGCCGCCAGATTGGCGTAAACAGGATTGGAACTTGGACCTGCTCACCACCCAGCAGGTACTTTAGCCCCACAACCCCAGTCTTTAAATTCTGCAGCGCTTTTGGTGCAATCACTTTGAAAGTAGACTCGTCCTTTTGTTGGAGAATAGACTGGTTTGGAATAACACTGGCGGCATTCTCCACTCTCAATTCAACATTGCTCTCATCACCGGAATACCCAAACGCAATCTCGCCCCCACCAGCACTCTTATCAACAATACCATCGCACATTGTCACATTGACGGTTTCAATGCATGTCGCAGATAGAGGAGTGTCTGTAGGAAGCTCGCCGTGCTTGCTTGCAATGGCTAGTGTGCTTGTACTGGACCGGATCGACCGTAGAGATTGATTGTCAGAGTGCAACGGCGCGGCGGCAGAAACCGGTGCAGCTGGCATCTCGGTCGTAGAGCTGGTCGATTGCGGCTGGATAGGCTGCACCTCCTCCTCTTCTTCTTCTTCAACTACAGGCGGTGGAGTTTCTGAGATGGCTTGGGTGGGGGTTGGCGGCAACGGGAACGCTGGAGCTTGGGGAGATGTTGGCGAGGCGGTAGGGATCCCAGTGGATGGGAATTCCTGCAATTGGTTCAAAAGCTGAGACGTTGGTCTATTGCCTGTTGTCGTGTTTTTGTTATTTGCCGCGTTTTCCAAATCCGACGGCTCAATGTTGGTGAATAGCCGCGATTGGATATCCCGTCGGCCTCGGTTGGCCCGCCCCGAGACTGTAGGTCGGGCTCGCAATTTGGACGCTACAGTGGACAACGCCACATCATCATCGTCATTCTTGTCTTCTTCAGCAATAGTGTTTTGTCTAATATCAACCTTGAAAGGATGGTCGTGTTGTTGTTGCTGTTGTTGTTGTGGCGAATGCGGCTCGGTACTATCAGCAGCATCGCCATCTTCTCCATAATTGTCAAACCCAATGCCAGTGTTTTTGGGGATAGTGAACCCTTCCGAGTCAACCTCTTTATCATCCTTGGCTGACCCGTTTGCTTTTCGAGGTGGCGGTGGTGCAGGTGCGTTGATGAGTGTGGATTGGCGGTGCGGTGGTGGAGGTGGAGGGGGAGGAGGTGGTGGTGGCGGCGGGCCAGTACTTCCAGACGTTGATGTTTGAGACGTTCGTCGTGACGAGCCTGCTCCTCCTGACGTGGCTCCAACAGCCGCGGCTGGCCATACTGGTTGTTCCTGGATTGACTCAATCGGTGGTTGTTGGTGTTTTTCCTTCTTGTTTCGTTTACCAAAAATGGAGCCAACCTTGGACCTTAGCTTAACCCGTTTGTCTTTGGAATGGATTGATGAGCCATCTCCGGATTTTTGCGAAAACGCGGGTTGCGGCGGCTTTTCATACAAGTCATTATTATTATCATTATCATTGTCGTCATAGTGCGAGTAGTTTCGCGGCGGTTGTTTTGGGATACCCATGAGGTGGGCTTCACCCGACACGACATGGGCAGAAAAAGTTTGTATTTCTTCTTGGGGGTCCACGGCCAGCACCGCGTTCAAGGCCTGTTCACAGGATTTGGTGCTTGTACTAAACCGGTCAATCTCCAGCGATTCTAGATTGCTCAACAGGTCCTTTAGCAAGACAATACGCGAGTAGTCGACCTGTTCAAATTGTTCCATTGCAAACGGGGCTTGGTTCTCCCACTGGCTTTGAATCTCCGCTACTCGCATCTGCGCCTGGTCAATCTCTTCCGGCGTGCCCTTTTTTCTACCCGTAGTCATCCGGTGATGCGAGTCCTCGCTCTTACTTAAAGAATGGGCTAGTTGGAGAAGGCCTTGTTGGAGCCCGTTCACGTCTTGTACGCCATTCGATTTGGAAAACTTTCGCAGTGGCACCTGGACCGATGAATGGAGTTTGCTGGATAGTTGCAACGAGGCATTAGCAGAGTCTTGGGCCGTTTTTAGAATACTCTTCCAGACAGGCCCAAGTGTTCCCATTGTCCCGTTTACTGGAGGCGTTGGCTTGGCCACTAGCTTTTCCAACTCGCTAGCATACCGCTCCTCAATCATCGCCCGTTGCCGAACCCAATCCGCAATCTCTTCGTTCAGCTCCTGCCCTCGTGCTAGCCGTTCCTTCACCAACGTGGCCGCCTGTTCCGGCCGGTTGGATGACAGAATAGCATTGGCATATTCCGTCCGTTGATTGGTTGACATGTTAAATTTTTTTATTTTTTTAATGCACTTAATTTTCTGACAAGGAGAGGGAAGAGAAAAAAAACAAAAAAACAAAAACAAGCTCTAGAGAGGGAAAAAAACCTCCACTTTGGATTGTGGAGCAACAAAATCTCCCGATCCCGAGCGGCCGCTCACCGCTCCCGGCTACGGGAGGGTAACTCAAATTTTTTTTGACTCACTGCTTGGAGCTTGGAGGCAGGTAGATTCAAATCTTTTTAATTTAATACATCTATTAATCAATTGACGAGTAACTTAAAAAGCTTAAATGGCAGGCTGCTGGGCGGCATAGAAACGTTGCAGGAGTAGTAATGCCCGACTTTGGAATTCATGCGGCTTTTTGAACTTTTCAGCCGCATAAATAGGGCGGAGATTCGAACAAAACCTTTAATAACAAATGATAAATAATAATAATAATAATAATAAATAAATAAATAAATACACACACAAAAAAATAAAAAAAAATAAATAAAAAAAAAACTTGTGAAAGGAGAGGTTACATTTCCATCTTTTCCTCCCCATCATGCTCATCAATTCCAGGCTCAGGCCCGTAATCGCCTTCATAAATAACAGCACCGGCTTTCCGGTTCATCTCAACAAACGCAACATGTGGGTTATCTAGCAGATTGTGCGCGGTGGGACGTCTAGACGGGTCGGGGTTGAGCATCCACTGGACAATTTTATCCAACGCACCCGAATCATCCACCATGAATTTGGGGGCCCATGGCGGCGGCGGAGCGTCATATTGGTTCAGTTTCCGATGCATAATCGGCGGCGCTTTAGGAGACGTGCTGAACGAATCATCTTCATCAAAATCCATCTCCTCGTCGTCATCATAGTGCTGCTGCTGGTTGTGCAAATCGCTCGAGCTCAGCCGGCCTGCTTCCGTCAAATCACCCGACCGCAGCTTTTGCCATGGCAGCCCATTATCTGGTAAAACAATGTTGGCGGCAATCTCCAGCATCATGAGCCCTAGTGAAAACACATCGGCCGGTTTATCATACCGACCAGACGACAACACCTCAGGCGCGATATACTCCCGATCGCCTTCCCGCTCAATACCCGAGTTGGCCGGGTACTTGGTGGCCATGCCAAAATCGCCAATCTTGAGCGACCCTTCAAACGTAATAAACACATTTGCCGGCTTCAAATCGAGATGCAGGAAACCCTGGTTGTGAATGTAGTTGACTCCAAGCGCCAGCTCCACCATGATTTTCCACACCCGCCACTCGTCAAGCCGCGAAATGTTGCCTTGCTCGCTGATAAACGAGTCTAGACTACCATTCTCGCAGTAGTCGGTTTGAATATATAAATGGCCAGTATTTTCCCACGCGTCAAATAGCGTCACAATATGCTCGTCGTGCTCTTCACCATCATTATCCCCTCCCATGCTCAGCTGTCTCAAAATCTCAACCTCCTCAAGCCGCCGCGATCGCGCTTTGGGGCCTAGAAACGGGACTTTGGTGCGTTTGACCGCATACCGGTTTGGTTCCGTACTTGTGATGGTACTAGCGTCGTGTTGTTGAGTGACTGCATACACAGTGCTAAACTCACCATGACCAATCAACGCCACGTTATCAAACTTTTGCTGCAACGTGGCATCCAGCTGCTCCTTTTCATTATTCTCTTCAGCAGTCAGGTCCTCGCTGTTGTGGTGGGTTGGCGTGGTGATCTTGGCCGGTGTGCGTGGCGACTCCTCAATATTGACGCTGGACCGGCGGCGGCAAGGCTGCTGAGGCACAACAAACTCGTCACCTTCCTTCATCACCACGTCATTGTTGCTACTATTCTCCCACTTGTTTGTAAACTGGGTGAGAAACTTGTACTCATGGTCTTTAGTGGGCGTCGCTGGTTCGTCACAATCCTCCGCATCCTTCTTTTTGCCTTCGGTGGCGTTGAAATCTATACTAAATCTCAGCCGGTTATCACGCAATCCTCCAATCCGTTTACTGCGGCGTAGACTCGAATTACTCGCGCATTGAAACAGCTGCGATGATTGGAAAGATGGGTGTTGTTGTGTTGATGCATGGTTTTGTTGTTGTTGATGTTGATGCTGCTGTGGTAATGCTTGGTAATGGCTGAACGGCACTGGAGTTGATGGCGAAGTCGGTTTCTTGCATGGGGTATCAGGTGGACCGCGAATGTCCAGCTTGCTTCTGTTCCGCTTGGACAACAACCCAGTGCTCATAAACGCCGTCTGCAGCGGCTTGACAGACTTGTACTCTGGAGTGTTATACTCGCTGCCACTGCCATTCATCTCAGCGTTTATTGACGGGTTTAACCGCAGTCTAGGCTTGCTGATCCCGTATGGCTGGAATGAATGCCGGTGGTTACTAGACGGCGGCGCTGGCGCCACCATCACCGGCTTGGTTTTGTAAGATGCAGTGGGTGACGGTGACGGTGACGTGGCAAACGGGTTAAAATCGTCCTGCTTTTGTGGCGTCTTGTGTTGTTGCTGCTGCTGGTGACTATGCATAAAAAGGTTGTCCATACTCCCCATCTTCCTCATCTTCGCGGCTTGTTTCGCATTTGGTATCAGGTTGTTGAAATTAGGTGAGTCTGAACGATGCTGATGCAAAACCTGCTGGACAGGCTTGGGTTTGGGGAATGAGAATTTGGACGGTGTGGATTCGGCTGAATTCGTCGGTAGTGGTCGCTTAACCGGCAGCTGCTCAAACGGTGAAGGTACGCGTGACGGCGGCGCTTGTTTAGCACCGCCTGACGAAGCCTCATCTAGATTTAACAACCCAGTAGACCGCCGCAAAGTCTTGTTGTTGAACCGCCCGCTCCGCAAAACGTTCGTGTTCATTGCCGCCGTACTGCTGCTGCTGCTGCTGTTACTGCTACTGCTACTACTCTCGCTGCTGCTGCTTAGACTGGCGCGTCGCGATCGAGTCTGCCGTTTCTCGTAGTGTGGAAGCGGAGGAGGACACATGTTTGTCTTGACGTTTTCTGAGGACGCCTTGTTGTTGTTATTGTTGTTCGTACTAGCCAACGTGGCGGGCTGTAGTGGTGGACTGTATGCTGTCAACATGGACGAGTCTGAATTGTTGGACTGGCACGACGAGGCAGATGAAAATGATGAAGCTGACGAGGACGAGGATGACCGTAATCGTCGATGTTGGAAAGAAGAAGACTCCATCTAAGTGGTTTTTTTTTTTTTTTTGTTGCTCTTCCCTGTCTGGAAAGCCTTTTTTTTTTTTTTTTCCCTTCTTTTTTCAAAAGGGGTGAAAAGATATAGGTGCAAATCCCAAAATTAGCAAGGGGGTGCTCAAGTGCTGCTAGGTTGTTTTTGAATCCAACTTGAGATCGAGCTTTCGAATGACCAGGAGACAGATGGATAGACCCCAGGAGGTGAAAAATTTGATCAAATGTGTTGAGGTGAGGTGGTGGTCGCGTCTATTTTTATTACCTCCCAGTGATGTGTGCTTACAAGTCAGTGTGTCTTAATTTTCCTGTTGCAAATCTCAGATCGTTTAGAGATTGTAAAACCAAAATGTGTTTTCCGAGACGGGTAATGTGAACGAACGAATGGGACTCGAATGGTATATATACACAAAAATACAGCAAGAGGGTTTCTCGTCGAAAGTTCACCGATCGATGGATAAGTGTAAAAGTAAATGTCAAGAAAGAAGAAAAAAAAAAAAAAAAAAAAAAAAAAAAAGTAGGGAAAATTAAACGGTTTTATTATTTTTTCTCTCTTTTTGGCCCAACAAATAATTTATTCATTTGGAATTGGGAGCGAAAAAAGCGCTAGGCGAAGAAAAGAAACGAAAAGAAAATTTAAGCTTACGTATCTTTCTGCAGCCAACTCAATTGAGAGATTCAATCAATTGATTTAATTGATCTCTCCAGCGCTGCTTAATTTTATAAGCAATATTGATTGATATCGAGCGCTCGCTCGCTCGCTCGCTTTAAAATACGTGCGGTCTGTTAAATTTTGTTTCATCCTCGAGATCGCCCCCTGGGGGCCGGCGGCAGCGGCAGCGCGCTAGCTACGTACCTGCAACAGGTCAACAATATCGAGTGTACTTCGTTGTGAGTGGCTATCCGCTATTAAATGCGCTTTTTTGTCTTTCCTTCGAACGAAGATCTCAATCAATTGTAATTCAGTTGCCATGGCGCAATAAACAATAAGCGGGGGGTGGTGGTGGTGGTGGTGGTGCGCGCGCGACGTACATGGCGCGCCACCCACTGCATTCTTGCTGACTCATTTAGCCAGGGAATGCTGACACAACTCGAAAGCAATTGGCCGTATTAGGCAACCGCACAACACCAAATGCGTACGTAAGGGATGGTGTTTAAGCTTAGTCGAGACAGAGCTGAGCCTAAACAGGGGGGCAAGCTTAGGACGTCCTCGTCCAGTCAATAAGGGTAATTCTTAAGGGTCAAAGGGTATAATAAGGCCTTATCCAATTGTTTTCTTCTTTTCCCTTATAAATCCCAATTTGGATCTGTCGAAACCTTAAAAAATGGGGTTTGGTTAGACGAATTCTTTAAAGGGAACAGTTGCTATCTGTATCGTACTTTTTTTTTTTTTTTTGCGGTGAGAAAGAAAGAAAGAAAGAAAAAAGTCACGCGTACCTATTCCGGATATGGGTATGGCCTTATGTGAGCTCGTTGAATGTTATGGGATAAGGATTATAACAGGGCCGACTGGTATGCAATCGATCGATGAACATCAAAAACAAAGTTGATTGCGTTTGATATCATTTTAGATGTGTATACTGGTTTAGTGTGGTCGCAAAGTATCGGATGGTGCGTGTGGCTAACTGCAACAGCTTCTAAGAAAGTGTAAACAAACAATTCCAACCCCGATATCCCATTGCTATGGAGGATAAGAATTCGAACGTTCCATATCTCCTCAGCCTCGAGCACTACAAGCCGCGGTAAAAGTAAAGAAGGTTAGAGTTTCATGCCACGGCTATTGTTTACACTTTTCTCAATCTAGCTCTCTGCAACACGTGCTTTTTTTAAACTAGTTTGGACTATTTTTATGTGCGTGAGGTAAGGCTTTGTATACGACTAGCTTGGTAAATCTATGCACGTCTGCAGCAGATTAACCCTTATAGTATACGTGTGCATCATCGTCAAGCATGCACTGGGTAGCACCGAGCGACTCTGGCAAGACGCAATCCACAAATTTAAATATACATGCACCGCCATGGTATACCGGCTTAGCGTGTGTTTCAATGTTCCAATGTAGTGGGTTTGATTATTTATTACGTAGTAGTTATAAGATGGCTTAGGGCTGGCAGGTTTGGGTTTCGTGTGAGTGGGTTAATTACGTTAACAGGTTCCTTTCAGCGCGCGTGCGGCTCTTCATGATCACCCGATATCATTATACCCTCAGCCACCTCTGTATTCAAAGCCTTGACGACATGTAGGGATCCTCGAGGGCGGTTCAGCGCTTCGGTATAAGTGTTAACCAATCAAAACCAATGCAGGGTCTTGGATCATCAACAGCGAAAGAGAATGGGTATATACATACCGACCGCGGTAGAGGGGAGCTAGCGCTGCAGATCTCCGTGCGTTTATAAGAACTTGTAAAATTGCGTTATAACAAGTTTGGATCAGACCAGCTATAGCATGATTGGATATCTATATTGTGGGTTGAATTGTCCACTATATGGCGATCGTCTTATTGTTTATAAGGAGACGCGTGATCTTCCCGCAATTAATTGTTATAATATTATCCTTGCAATAACGGACATGGTAATATTCTTATATATACATTCACCAATATTCCAACAGATAAAGCTATATATTGATAGATACACCGCCTCAGTACTAGTACGTGCACCTACCCTATCATACACATGAAAACTCACCCATCCCGCACCCATATTCCGGATCCCCCTCCACGCGAGGGCATCGCCGGTCGAGAGCACTTTGAAACAACGCAGAAACCCGCACACACACACGGTCCAAGGGCCCTAGCCGGCGGACTTTAGCAACTTAGAAAACCCTCCATTGCGATATTAACATATGACATATCACCAGCTTGGTGCGCTGGCAATTTCCGAAAGCAAATTTAAACAGCCGTTATTAATTTATATTTCCTAGCGCTAAGGAGCTAAGCTTAGGCCTAATAGTTGATTTATTTAATAGTGCGTGCCAATAATAATAATAATAATAATTCCTGGTCGTGCCAGTGATCCTGAAAATTATATAAAGCGCAAGTCCTTATATACATATAGCTTCACTAAAAAGGGGGAGGGGATCGGGTATCGAATTGGATAAACCCCCCATGGCTGCAGAGCCAATCGCAATCGCGTCTTTGTGAGTTCATAACTGGTCGGAAGGCGGCAAGCAATTTTTTTTTCCCTCTTCTTTTTGGGAAAAAAAAAATACCAACAAAAAAAAAAAAAAAAAAGAACTCAACATCTTCACCACTCTTCCGTTTATACACCCTTTACCTACATCACTTAAATGGACACGTCGTCAAGTAACCAGCCTGGTAGGAGTACCGGCAGTACTAGTACCGACGCTGCTGCTGCTGCTGCTACTACTCCCCCCACCATCACAACTGGGCGAACTAAACCCTTTGTAGAGGCTCGGCGGCCCAGCAACAATGATATTTTGTCAGGCAGCGAGTTTGAGACTGAGGGTTATGAAGCCAGCGCGGAAGAAGAAGATACTAGCACGGTCAAGGGCAATGAAGATGATGATGAAGAAGAGGAGGAAGAAGATGATGAGTATGACGAGGACGAGGACGAGGACGACGAACTACATGAATCTGATGCGACAACGACAATGCCCAAGAAACAAGACAATGTGAAAAAGAGCAACCCAGCGGCATTATCATCTACCACCACGACATCAACAGGAAACATGACGGTGGAGACGGAGACTGTTCCTGCCGTTCCTACTGTGGCCGTGACTCCAGTTATTGCCACCAATCCATCGCTGAATAGCAGCTTAAAGGTGAAAAAGAGCACGGATAATGTCACGACGAGAAAGGACACGCATAGAAAGCAAAAGAAACGGTCTAGACAGGCGACGGGGTCCAAAGCAGAGATATTTGCAGCCAAGATTGCGTCGGCGGTGGATGAAGCCCACTCGTCTGATTCCGATGAAACGTTTGTGTATGAAAGCAACCCCACCGATACAAAGGAGAAACCGCCGCGATTCCAAACACGCAACTTGTCATCATCATCGCTGACTCGTCCTGTTGATACCCAGTTTGAAAAGGCGCTATCATCCTCGTCAAAATCAAAGTCAGAGCCTTCTTCTGCGTTATTTATGCCTCCTCCTGCATCTTCATCCTCTGCATCGTTTATTAATACCCCCAGTGTCACTGGGGAGAGTTCGAATAGACCTATACAACAAACATCACAACAAACACAACCACTTGCATCGTCGGTACGGGCTACTACAAACACAAGCTCGGTATCGTCAAGAACAAACAGCCCGAGGACTCGAAATTATGGCAGCAATGGGGTGAAGAGCCCATACCTGCGTCCTGCAAACTCGAGGCTGTTTGACAAGAACCAATCTACTCAGACTGTGCAAACCCAGCATGCTACGCAGCCACCACCACAACGCTGGCGGCAGTACGACGATGAAGATGACGAGATGAATGACGGCGACGGGAATGGCGATATTGAAGATGTGGACGAGTACTTGGACTATGACGAAACGACGCCGTTGCGACAAGCCGGGAAGAGTATTCGACGGGCGCGTAAGAATGGGAATATGGTGGTGTACTCGCCACATAATTACCGCCGGGGTCCTAGGCATGCCACCCCGCGGTATTACTACATTCGACTAGCATTGTGGACTGCGTTTGGTATCATGTGTTTGATGGGCGCTGGTTTCATTCTCGGGTTTTTGCTGGCTACCAGCAAACCTCTACATAACGTCCAACTAAGCCAAATCTTTGACGTGCTGGTTAGCGATGAAGTTTTGGCATTTGACATGGCGATTGAGGCTGTCAATCCGGGGTTTTTGGCAGTCGACATGTACAAGGTGAGTTTGGACGTGTTTGCCAAATCGCCCTACGTTCGTGACGAATTTGACGGCATGTTTGGCGGGGATGAAGGCTCGCATACAATGCTGTTGGGTACGGTTGACCATTTCAACGCGCCATTAACGTTTGAAGGCGGGTTTTTTAACAAGATTGTGCAAAAATCAGTTGGCGATGTTAAGCTAAATTACCCTGGTAAAAATACCACAGTCGAGGACCCAAAAGACCCTGCTGATGATGGCGATGATGGCGATGATGGCGATGATGGGCCAATTGTTTCATCGTCATTAACCTCGCCGCCCGATTTTTTGCATGGACCGGTGAGTACTGCACTGATGACGATGACGATGACAACGCCGCAACCGCAACCGCCAAAAAAGAAGAAAGAATACGATGAAGGGCAGTTAAAGTGGATTCGAGTGTCTGGCCATCCATTTGATCTGATTGTGCGGGGTGTGTTGAAGTATAATCTAGTACTAGGGCGAGGCCAACGTACCGTTTCGGTTGCCAAAACCGTGCATATAGATCCAAACCTTGAGGCGTAGGGGTCTATCAATTTTTTTTTTTTTTTTTTTTTTTTTTAGCTTTTTTATTAACAATGCAAATGTGTTTATTAAAAATATCCTATTACCACGCAACTTGACGTTGAGGGGCGTCGTTTGCGTTTTCGTATTCAATCTCGACTCGTGGGCCCTTCTTTTTCTTCTTTGGTTGTTCATTTTCAGACTCACTGTCGTCGCTGCTGTCTGAGTCGGAGGCTTGTTCAGAGCCGCTATCAGCGCCCAGCCATTTCTCCAAATCTTCAAGTTCGACAATCTCGTCTTCGTCATTCTCGTCGTCTTCAACGTATTCAACCTGTCCAACATCTTCATCGTCCTCTTCTTCCATCTCCTCGTCCTCTTCATCTTCTTCAACCTCTTCAAACTCGTCTTCTTGAAGTTCTTGTTCGTCTTGCATGTTCTGGAGAACCTTCTTCCATACTTGTTCGTCAACGTTGAGTGGTTTTTCGCCATAAGCGCCGCTCTTCAACCGGTCCAAAAGCTCCTTCTCGATAGCCTTTTCAATCTTGCCAGCAACCAGGGCCTTTCGTTCCCGGGTCTGTTCACGTCGTCTAACCTTCGGAGCATGGCCCACCAGTTCACGTTCGTTACTCTGCTTGGCCATCTTCCGTTCCCGGATAGCCACTTGGAAATACCTGGTCATTCGCTGTTTGCACTTGTGGATCAAGAATTTGGACCAGTATGGCAGCTGTTCGTCAATTTGCTGCAAAGCACGGGCGTAATTCTTGGACAGCTTGACCCGTTCCCACAGCTTGGCCGGCGTGTGCTGCCGTTCTGCAGTTTTCATATAGAGATAGAGCTTGCCGTCTATTGAGCGCACCGTGGCGTACTTGGAGTTGGCGAGAGGGCATGACTGCCGATTACACAGACCGCTAACGTTGTACTCGTTTCGACAAAAGTTTTGCTCCTTGGTGGTTTTCAGCTTGAAGGAGCAGAACTGGTGGTTGATGACCTGCCAAATGATATCGTCTGACATGTTTTTGTGTTAGTGAAATATGTGTGAGAAGAAAGTTTTGTCGATAGAACGAATTATAATTGAAATAAAAATTTTTCAAGTGGTTTTGCGCCCGCGCGAAAAATTTTTTTTTTGTTGTTGTTTAACTCCAATGTTAAAGCCGCGCCTTGTAAATGAGACCTCGCTGCGATATATATGGGTCATTATATACACAAGACTTGCTAGCGCTATCGTAAGAGTCATAATAATAAAAAAAAAGGTATTTAAAAAACGGCAAATTATTTCGTCCTTAGACAAACCATGCAAACTCTACAAGGGACCAACTATCTTCTCAAGCGTATAAACCCGTTCAACTTTTCCTACGCCGAGGCGTTGAAACTAGCAAAACTCCAAACCCGTACCTTTCAACACAATGGACTTTTCATATTCTGGCATGGGCCAAACTACGTGTATAATGACGCTTCAACTTCCGTCCCGCGGAACCTCCAGACAAGCGAACAAATCAGACGAGAAGAAGGGTATAAAAGCTTGCTTGACGCGTGGGTTGTATTTTTCAAGTGCAGTGCGTTGGACCAAAACACCGTGCTAACATGTTTATACGATACTGATGGCACGACAGTAATCGCGTACTCAATGTGGCAAGTGCCCACATCGCTGCAAACTTCAAGACCGTGGTGGCGGAGTATCCAAGCGTGGTGTACCAAGCTCTATCTAACTACATATGACCGGTTGGCTTATCTATTCACTAACGACCACCCTCTAAACAACCCCCGATTGGGGCAGAACAGAGGTTATGAAGCCGGACAGAGAGAATTGGCATTCACAGAGACGGAACAAGACATGGTGGGTAAAACAAGAAAACAGCTTGCAGAGTTTGACTGTGTTTACCCACAACGCAACCATTACATCTATCTCTCGTTCCTGACAGTCTCACCAGACTACCAAAGACAACAAATCGGGAGAAAGATGGTCTTGCAGACGTTAGAAGATATTCCTACTGACGATGTGACGATTGAACACGAGGGGAAGTGTGTAAGCGCGCCGCAAAAGGTTTATTTAAAGTCGACAGCAGACGGGATTAACCTATACAAAAAGCTGGGGTTTGGGGTGCTGCTTGATGTGTGGATGCCCACGTACCCCGGCGCTTCGCTCCACCTAATGCACGCGCTCCGTCAAAACATGAAATAAATTACTCTAAATATTCGTTACACTTTTCCATCTCTTCTTGCGTCAATGAATGCACGTACAAACACTTTGACAGCAAATCTTGATGTTGCGAGCTCAAATGCTTGTCATAGTTTGTAGACCACTGAATGCACTGGATAAGACCTTTTACAATCGACGCGGCAGTCTCGTACTTTGTATAGTTGATCAACCCTTCCTCATTAAACGACTCGAGTTCCGAGTTGTTGGTGAGGTCGGAGAGGTAGATTCCCACAAACGGGATACAGCCGGTGCTCCCGTCCATCTCGCCAAGCTCGGTACGCAACGCTTTAAAATTGTCCGCCGGCAAGATCAACGCCTCTAGCGTCTTGTACAAGTTGGAATCTTCACTGCTCATTGCTTGCCACGTCTTTTCCAATTTTTGAATCATGGGGGATGCCAAGGCTAGCATGATTTGCATGACAGTGGAGTAGTTTTGTAGCAATCGAGCTTGGTACGCAACGTGAACAAATCGGGAAATTGCCCGGACCCGTTCATCAAGATTCCACGTTAGCAGAATCTCGCTCTTGACCCAGTTGACCGTGAGATTGAACCGGCTAATCACCACCTCCACCCCACGCACATTCCGCTCGACCAAAAACGCCAGCCATGACTGGATAGGCTCCAACTTTCCACTCCATTTCAGCTCAATCAGTTCTTTCCAGTCAACCTGTGCCAATGCGTCCTTTTCAATCAGCGTAAACTGCTCGGCTAGCAGTCTTGACGTGTAGTCAAGCACAAACGGCACGTGGTTGCCTTGCCGGATAGTTGTCTGCACACTTAGCGGCTCGTCCGGCAGCGGAACTCGCGATATAGTTCGGGTGTGTTTTGGCGTCTGCGGCACTTCAATCTCATTGACAGTCATGTCACTGCTAACCACTCGCTGCGGAGTAACCACCCCGTCATCTTCTTCATCTTCATTGTCAAACCCCTGTGGAATGTCTAACCCTTCCAAATCCGGCGGCGATTCAAACGCTTCATTATATAATTGTGAATCAACCACGCCGCTTTCTAGCTCGTGTCGACGACGGCCGGTATATGTTCCTTCCAGCTTTTTCAATGCAGCGTCAATGGCGTTTTCATCCTCGTCTAGTGACTCGTCGGGGATGGCAGCTAGTTTGGCAGCGGCTTTGGCGTCAACCCCTCCGCCAATCATGGCATGGTGCTGGGTTGTTCCGGTGGTGCCATTAGTGCTTTTGCTGTCCACTGACATGAAACTTTTACGCCCACCGCCGGTAAGCCGAGCCGCACGCCTTAGATTCTCAACGTTATCGCGCCGCTTAATCACCCCGTCATCGTCATCATCGTCATCGTCTTGTGTTATTGGTTTGCGCACTGACTGGCAAGCACTGAGCTGGGAATCGTACGACATGTATGACATGTACGATTCCCGGTTCGTGGAGAGCGATAACGTGCCTGAAAAGTTGGAGACGCGGTCAAAATCTTGGTTGAAATCGTCCCATGGGTTAGTAGTAGTGGTAATAATCTCTTGTTGCTTAATGCTCGCTTTTTTCAAATCGCCTGTTGTGGGCTTGCTTCGTTTTAGCGGGGATATTTCCTGAACACCGAGATTATCAATCATTGACTTTCGGTTCTTGTTTGCCGCCCCCGCCCGTTTCGGCATTTTGATGCTACGGCCATAGGTCGTAGATGTAGGGGATGCAACCCCGTCCGACCATTTGGGCGTTGGTTGAGCAGCGTTCCATTGGTTCATTGAATCGCCGCTATATGACAGCTCAACCGATGATGCATGCGTGATTGTCGTGGATATGGAGTTTCGGGAACTGGTGGATTCACTCTCGCGAGGATCCCACTGATCATACCCATGTTTTATCATACTCTGCCGCTTCAGAATCCGGTCCAGCTCTTCAATCACCCGCGCGCTCAAGATATCAATACGAACCATATCATCTTCATCACCACCATCGTCATGTGCCGTGTCATCGGCTATCGGTTTTTTCTTCAATGCATTAGACATTGTTCCAAAAAACCCATGCTTGGCAACCAAATTCCGCAAACTCTTTTTCTGGCGTGGCTGTTGGGGCGACGACGACGGCGACGAGGGTTCACCCGCACGCTTCTTCACCTTTACTGGAGTCATGGGGACAACACTTCTAACCTCGACATCGTTGGAGAGCAAGATCCCGCCTCGGATCAGCTTGCCAGCCGTTGTCGTATCCACCGGCGCTTTGGTCAAAATGGGGTCTATAGGCCCATTGTACATTTGCAGCACCGACATTCGGCGATGGTCCAAATCGGCCCGTTCGACAATAGCAAAAAACCCACCGGGTAGCAGCCTGCTCTCGTCGTCTTTAATCTCTTCTACACTCCAATACATTGCACATTCCCTGCTCCAGCACCGTTTCAACTGCCCAAATACCCGCTTGATGGTTTCGTCGGTTTGGCATAAGGGCCAGTCATATAGCACGTTCAAGTCGTTTACAAACCGCGTCCGCAGCTCCAGATTGACGAGGAAATCGTCGGCAAAGAAGTTTAGTATCCAATGCCGGAAAACGACAAAGGTGCGTACAATCACATCTCGCTCATTCTCACTGTTCCCAGCAGTTTGGTAACTTTGCAATGCCCACGTGAGCCTCGCAAACAACAGCTCAACAACGTCCTCAGCGGTTGTAAAGTTTCTAAACGAGAGGAAAAAGTCTGCCAAGAAGGAGTAGTCGAGGATGTTTGGCGCCGTCAATTGCACAATGAGCTGTGGCAGCGTCAGCGACTTGTTGTTGCGGTTAGGGTTAGCCGATATGCTATCAAACAGTTCCGGTGGGTATTTATCAAACACTGGTGTGGTCGTGGTGACAGGAGTAGACTCCGGTATTGATACCGTACTTGTCGCCGTACTGGTCGCCGTGGTTGACATCTTTTTTTTCGTTCGGTAATGTAAATGTCAGAAAGATGGAAGACCAAAAAAAAATTCCGCGCAAAAATAAACAACTCAAAATAATAAAATAAAAGTAAAACCACCCAAACAAACGATAACTACCCTGAAAAGAAGAAAGAAAAAAAAGTCCTGAGGGGTTCGGTAAAACAGATATTAACAAGGTCGCGTCGGTTTTTAGAGTTTTTTTTTTCCGCAGAAAGGTCGAGTGAAGAAAAAGAGTTTGAGAATGAGGATATCTGAGGATGTTTATGAGAAAAATTTAATATCGGCAAAGGATATGTGCTTTTCTATGCCGATCAAGAAGCTTGTCGATTTTGTGGACTCGATATTATATAAGCAATTAATTGAACCCAGCGTAGCCACACCTAAAGCCGGCCGGCCTGGGCTTGGATGGAAATACGAGGGCGAGGGACTCTACCACCGGTCCCCCCAGCGCTGACGTATCGCAACGTGGAATTGCCGGCCTAGCCAGAATTGATGCATCATGACGGTCTGTGAATTTTTATTGATACGTGTCTAATGGTTATAAGCTAGCTTAGGTCGTAAATAATATGCTGGATAAGTATATATATATTATAATCAGCCAAGGCATACATGTAGTACTGGCTAGCTATAGTATACGTAATTTATAGTGAATAAAAAAATAATCCTAGGCAAGCTTGGCCCCTCGAATATAAATTTATAAAATTATTAATATTTGTCATGCATGCATGCACCAAGGGTGTGTCAGCTCGTCAATTGTTATGACGGCAGCCTAAGGTATAAGGGCCTAGGCTGGCTAGCAGCTCCGGAGCTCCTGATATCATATATCGCAATGTTTATAAATTTATAAAGGCAGAATTCAACGATCGGGCCAAAACCGATCGGACAGCCAGTCGACGATACGAATTTCTCGAATCGAAGTGTTTCTTTCCTGCGCTACGATCTCCAATAATGCAATTAATGCACGAGGTGGAAAGAAGAGACGTGCATTAGAATCAAACTTGACCAGTCTAAATCACAACCTTAAGCTTAATTATTTATTCTATATATACAGCCCGGACGTCGGCGCCGGCCTAGCGCTATAAACAAGTTCAATTTCATAACGAGATATCCTCGTGATCACTTGTGCGAAACATTAATTACAAGGAGGCGCCGTCAAAACATGCGTCTGAGACTTGTGCGTCGTACGCGTGTGTTGGTTGACCAGCCGGCCGGCCGGCCGCCCGGGGGGCCACATTCCGATGCATGCGAGCTCTATAGGGTTTCCCTGCTTACATAACCACGCTCAATAACGTCCATCACGTGATATGCCGGGTTTGCCGTGTTGAGTTCGATCGAATCTAGAATTAAGGTATCATCTATAAGGGGGGCTGCACTATAGTTCTTTACAGCCCCCCC
>JAJLUJ010000128.1:0-13293 GCA_030564235.1 Blastobotrys elegans
ATGATCAAACAACACGTTCAAAATACAGTCCACATATTGGTTCAGCTCGGCAAAAGATGCCAACCCGAGATTTGAAAACGTCGCGTCAGTATCGGTAGGGAATAGAATGCCCACATCCAGCTTGACGTGTAGAGGCACTCGCCGCAAAAACTCTTCAAGCGTAAACACCACCTCGCCCTTGTTTGTAACCTTTGCCACATCCGGGGCGCCCTCTATACTCTCCAAATTACACTCCCCTCCAGCCAGTTTCAACACCCGGTCAAGACTCAAATCACCAATTGGGACTTCAATATCACCCTGACCAAGGTCAACTAGCCATCCTTGCCGAGTAACGACCGGAACCCGGTCTTTAGTAAGGCAGACAAAAATCCGCCCATACTCACCCGCCAACGAACTAGCAGTTACAAATGCTAGAGATTCGACATGTTGCTGCTGTGATTGAGGTTCAATCTGGCTCGTGCTCTTCCAGTACGTGTCATATTTGGCGATTTCCAGCGCCTTGCCGGCATACGGCCGAACCACCTGGAACCTAAATGCTAGCTCGCCAATTGCCTTCAACCGCATGTCAAATAACGGCAGCTGGCAAAAATGCTCAGAGGCATACGTATCAGCCCGGTTATTAAACACATACGGCAAAGCAGCCCCCTTGGCGATGATTTGAGTGCCAAACGTTGGGAAGATTTCAAAATCAAGCGCAAAGTCTTCAATCGAGTCGACTTGGAAAGATAAAGACCGGTCTGTGTCCGACATTGGCAAGATCATGCTTCGTGGGATAAAACTCTCCTTGTTTCGAGTCGAGACAGTCAACCGACCAGCTGGAGACGACGCGCCTTCAACCCCGTACAACTTGATTGGATTCTCCTTTGGGTCAAATAGGATTTGCAAAACAATCTTATTGTCCAAAAAGTTGTGGCCGTACCGCCGCAGCGGGATGATTGGCGGGGGCAGCTCCAAGTCTGGAATCTGGTCCAGATCGGAAATGTCCATATCGTCTAGATTCGCAGTAATATCCATACTAGATGGTTCCTGTGCAGGTGCTGCTGCTGCTGCTGACGGATGTTCCTGAAATGCCTTTGAGTGTGTGGAATTATCAACTGGCATTTGCTTGCCTTGTTTTGGGATTTGGGATGCAATCACGCCCATACATTCGACATGGCCTTCCCAGCCTGCATAATACAACGAGCTGTATCCATCTTCATCAAGCTGGAGAACGTTGGCATTTGCGTCGATAAGAGCTTGGGCGGTTTCTACATGGCCCTCGCTGGCCGCATAGCACAGAGCAGGCCAGCCATTAAACTTGTCCAGTTGGTCGACATTGACATGTGATTTCAGCAACGGCACCAGGTGGGAATGCCCGGCTCTAGCCACAATATGTAAAGGGTACAACCCTTCCGCATCAGTGCAGATTTCTGGATGGCGGTTAAGCAGCATTTCCACTGCATTGTAGTTGCCGTATTGGCAGGCCAGGTTTAACGGCACGTAGTCCTTGGCGCTGTCAGCTTGTACATTCGCCCCTGCATCAATGAGCTCTTGGGCGCATTCTTCAAACCCGCTCACAATAGAGTAGAGTAGCGCAGAGTAGTTGTCTTTATCGTGTACATCCAAGTTTGCCCCGTGTTTGATTAGAGTGTTGATGATTTCTCGTTGGTTGCTTATACAAGCATAATGGAGTGGGGTTTTCCCACCGGCATCAACGTCATCAATTTTAACCTGGTTGTTCAGCGCCATGGAAACTACACATCCCCTCCCCACCGCGGCAGCCCGATGTAGACAGTTTTTGCCACTAATCTCATCAACGGCGTGAATATTGACCAGGTTTGAGGCGTATAGAAACTCCAAGGCGGCATCGTCAGCGGTGGTACTGATTGTGAGCAAAAAGATTCGAGTGATTCGCACCTCCGCATCTGGCATTTGTTTAACCTGCTTCACCCAGTTTTCAACAGCTTGTTTGATTTCCTTTTCATCACTGCATATTTGGACCATGCGGATAAACTCGTGGTACAAGTCATCGCGATCACGGCCAGAGTTGACTCCCTGTTCTTTATCACCCTTCTTTTCAAAAATGACCGAATCTCCGTCACTCCACGCCTCAAGCTCCATAATAGACGAGCTCGCCATGTCGCTAAAGTTGGAAAGCTCTTCCCGGTGAAACACTGGCTGAATCTCCACCTGCCTTGACAGGTAGAGCTCCTTTGTATGCGATTTTGACCGCTTATCCCACTTTTTGAGTACTTTGGAAAACCCCGTGCCGTTCAAGTCAATGAATTGAGTCAGACGGTCCAAATCCCGTCTGAAGCGAAGGAACCCTTCGTGCAGGGAAATGTACGCCACTGAAGACTTGCTGTCCAAGCGGCCATCCTTATACGCCGTCTGTTTCTTTTCCAGCAAAATGTTGAGCCGGATTTTGAGATCGTGTTCTCGCTGGATATAAAACGTATTCACCTTGTCCAGCTCCCGTTCAAGCTGGAAAAAGAAGGACGCCTTGTTGTCTTGCAGCGACTTTTCAATCTCTGCCTGGCTCGCCGTCGCCAGCGTCTGGGGATCCGGCGCGCTTAGTTTTTTGATAAGCTTCTTTAACCGCTTGTAGTCGATAAAGTTATCTGTGTATTCTGGCAAATCCAGCGACCTCTTTGCGAGGTATTTCCCAAACTTCATTGTTCGGGTTTGGCGTTTAGTGGAGCTGTTATTGTGGAGTGAGAGTGTGAAAAGAGGGAAAAGAAAGAAACGGCAAAAAAAGACGCCGGCCTAAATTTTTGGGAGGTTTGGGTTCTAATTGGGAACTCGCGCGCGCGCCCCCCGTTTATCAATTGATTAATTGATTAATGGCCAACCGTTTATTCAATTAACCAGATACCGGTTAAATTTACATTGATCAATTCCGTGTAAAAATGTCTTATACTTGAGAAAAAAATTTTGGCTCTAGAAGTTTATATAAAAAAGGGGGTGTGTGTGTGTGAACTTGTTTGCGGACGGTGCGGCTTGTCCAACACGTGGTTGAAATGATTCGCTCATAACGCCTTTACTGAGAATCATCCCGTTTGATAACCTCGCGCATCACCCGATTTTCCCTCATATCCAAATACTCAAGCTCGTCAGTCACTGCGCCGATAATTGATCGGTCGTGGTTTACTGGGAAATCACCCGAGGATTCCCAGTACATGACTCCGCCGAGTCCGTTGGTGCGAATATACCTCGCCTTTGCACGCATAGTGTCTGGGTTGTCGTACGTGACTAGCACCTTCTTGTTCTTGTCAAAACACCAGGCACTGACCGAGTTTGCATCGGTATGTTCGACAGAACCCTTCAATGGCAAGTCTTTATAGTCATACACCCCTTCTTCCCACGTCCCTGGGCCAGTTCCATTAAACGGATGGCCAATACCGTCCGTATTAGCAAACGCACGTCCATAGATTGGCACGCCTAGTACGAGCTTGGCCGGTGAAGCACCGCCTCGCAAGTACCCTTCTACAGTGGAGTGTGCGTTCAATGTACCGTTATAGAGGTTGGAGTGGTAAGCACAGGATTCGCTCCACGCACCGCTATAATCATACGCCATCAGGTTCCAAAACGATAGATATTTATCCATCTGGTCAATCTTCAAGTGCCGGATATGTTCCATGCCACCGGGTGCGGCAACGCACAAATCAAACTGGTCGCGAGGCACCTTCATTTCAGTGGCTAGCAGGTCCAATTCAGACCGGACCCGCCGGCAAACGTCCACATACTGATCAGCCTGCTCGTGGCCCACTGCATATTCCCAATCCAAGTCAACCCCGTCTAGAGCCAGCAAGTTGACCAGATCAATTGCAGACCTGGCAAAGTTTGCTCGTTTCTTGGCACTATTCACACCAAGAGCAAAATTGTTTGAAAACGACCAGCCACCAATGCTCAAAAGGACTTTTAAATGGCGGTGTTTCCGTTTGAGCTTGTAAAACTCTCCAAAGCACCCGCCAGTTCGTTTCGGCGGGGATTGTTTGCCAGGGCTGGGTGGCGGGGATCTGCTTGGCCGGCAGTCCGTATCAGCCCATGGGTCCGTCAGCTCCACCTCGCCAGTCTCATTGTTGATATTGGCAAATGCGTACATAACGTGGGTGATTCGTTCCACTGGAATATCAGACGGGAAATGCCCTCGATCGTAAATGGCCCAATTGGTAAAGTAAACGACAGACTTGAAGCCTGGCGACGGGTTCATTTCCGCTGGTTCGTTGAAATTCATCTCGTCTTCAATTGCGGTTGTTGTAGTAGTGGAGGCGGAGAGAGATGATGTTTGGTCGGAAGTGGCTGAGGCCGTTGGGAGGGTGGTTCCGATATCGTCATCGTCTTCCTCCTCTTCTTCTTCTTCTTCGTCTTCGTCCTCCTCTTCATCATCGGTTGGACCCCCTGTAGGTTTGATAGATACAACTGTTGTAGAATCGGGTTGTAATTGTGTTTGTTCTTCATTCTTCTGGGAAATGTACTTTTCGCGTTGCCGTAGCTCTTCTTCCTGTCTAGCCAGTTCCTTTTCCCACTCTTGGTACTTTTTGTCGCGGTCAATTAAGCGTTGTTTCGCGGCTAGTTGTTCCTCCTTTTCGGCAAGAGACTTGGCCCATGCGTCTTGGGCGGCTTGTCGATCTTTCAGCTTCTTTTCCCGTTCTTCAAGCTCGCGTTGTCGCATCTCCTCGTCGTCTTCCTCGCCGCTCTGCCGTTTCATAAAGTGGGTACCCTCATCCAGCTCATTAGCAACGTTGAATCTGACCAATGCGTTTACAGATTGAACGTTGTGGTATAAAAGTATACACACAATGGCTAAAAGAGCGACAATCTTTATGGAGATGGATACGGATATGGCGGAGCGCTTGCCACCCTGCATTTCGTGTTTTTAGGGATGCAGTTGGAATTGTTTCTACACGCATGTATATTATCACAGCAGATTTGGCCTTTTAAGGGGTACCGTGGATGAGTTGGCCGGTCGCGAGTCGCGAGTCGCGTGCGGCGTATTGCCCGTGTTGAGCCTCTCGATTGACTCAGATCTAGGGCTCCCCCCAACATATGACATAACTTTATATCTGTATCCCCCCAAAAAGTTTACTCTTAAACTGATTCAGGGGTGTTGGGGTCTATAAATATGTATACATGTACAGGGGGTGGGGGCAACTTTCAAGGGCTTTATGTACTACGTATATGTATACGTAGTTGAGTACCCTATGCTTTGGGCTTTAGCACTATAGTACGATCAATCGGTATTGCAACATGTACCGAATTAATTGCGTTAAAAAATTGTCTGATTGTGTAAGGGCATATGCGAGCCACACGGTTGGATAAACCCTTATCAGTGTTCCGACTGTCTGAGTGCAGGTAAACAAAAGAAAGCCGTTTCGCACTTGTTCTTGTTTGTATCTTCATACGACTATAAAAATCATGAGCACTGAGACAGCACCATTGCTTTACGATAGTAACACCAAACATGAACAGCTGAAATGGTACCAGCGGCCTTCACCGTACATGGTGTTTCCAATCTTTGCGCTTTATGAGATCAGCAACATGATGTAAGTACTTTAATTGTATACTAGCTAACAACCAGGCAAAATGTTCTTTTGCCAAATGCGCTTCTATCGTTGGCCTGTAAAACGCATTACAATCTTAACCTAACGTTCCGAGATGCGCGGTGCCAATCGACAGAAATCCAGGTGGAGACTTCCTCGTATCTAGCCTTTGTATCACTGATGCTTGGTGTGACTAGTTTACTGGTCTTGCCGCACATTTCAAGCCTGTCGGACCGGTATGGGCGGAAGCTCGGGTTTTACCATTTTTGTGGGTTTTACATTGCGCAAATACTGTCGCTGATTGTGGTGCAGAAATGGTGGCAAGTATTTGGGTACCGGCTGGTTGTCGTGCCATACTTTCTACAGGGACTATCGGGCACGGAAATGCTGCTTCTCAACACGGTGAGCTCGTATATTGCCGACTGCACGCCGGCCGAGTCGCGAGCCAAATTCATCAGCTATGTCATTGCAATTGCCTCGCTGGGGAGTGTAATCGGCCCGTATCTCGGCAGTCTGGTTGTGGAGTGGTGCAACGACCTTCTCTTCCCGTTCATTCTCGCCTTTCTCATTCAACTGATCACAGTGAGTTGGGTCTTTTTGATACCAGAGTCGTTATCAACGCAGCGCATGAAGGTGCACCAAGACAAGTTTAAATTTAAAGATGGGAATGAGGAAACGTGGAAAGGCGTGCTGTTGGACTCTATCAACGTGCTCAAGCCGGCAAAGGTGGTGTGGAAGGTTGCCCGTGAACAGCCTCCTGCTCTAATGCGGAATATCCTCATCATCCTCGCCACCGAAATCTGCTACGTTTCTGTACAAAACTTTAAACTGGACGCACAGCTGTTGTACTTTCAAATGAAGTTCAACTGGACAGCAATTGAGCTGGGGAAGCTGCAGTCGTTGGTATCCTCGTGCAAAGTTGCGTTGCTGGGTATCATACTTCCTAATGCTATCAAACACCTCCAACGGGCGTTGAATGAGCAGCATACTAGAGGCATTTCCCGGTCCGAGCTGGGGTTGGTTCGAACTGGGCTGGTCTCGGAGATTGTCGGGTGTGTGGGGTTTGCATTCGCGCAGACTGATAAACAGAATTACGCAGCCGCGTTGGTGGAGTCATTGGGGGTAGTCAGCCGGCCAACCTTGACCTCTGCTACCTTGAATATCATCCCCGAAGACCACCTGGGCGATTTCTTGGGCGCGAAGGGCGCGTTGATGATTTCTATTGTCATTGCCTCCAACGCGGCAGGAACGTTCATCTACTCGTTGAGTGTTTCTTCAATGCCTACGCTGTTCTTTTACCTAAGCTTGGCTGGGTTTGCTGCCGTACTTGTACTGTCGGTGTTTGTTAAACCCCATCTACATGTATGACAAGTGACGTCGTTCCACATCTTAGACCGTATACAGTTCAAATCTCAGACACAGAAATAGAAAATTGTAATTATGATCGGCAAGACCGGCCGCGGCTCCATCGGTATACCTGTCAGCTGTCTGTCTCCACGCATTTATCCATGGTGCACAAGACAAAGGTCTCAAGCATTTAAGATTCAGCCTTTGTCTCTGAGGGTTTTTGAATTCCATCGATATATCTGGGGCGGAGAGAGTTTTGGGATTTGGTGGTGTGTCCCTTTGTCTTACACGGGAACGTTGCTTTCTTTTCCCTTTCGCTCCCGATGTGCGCCCTCCGTGTGGTATTTAGATACGTTTGTTGACCAGCCATTGTTCTCTCTAGCTTGTTCTAGCAACGCAACAAGAAAGAAAGAAAAAAAAAAAAAATACCGCAAAATAAATAAACAGGTAAATCTCGCAAATTTGTTTTCCCGCTTGTCTTTGCAACATCGCCTCGATTAGAATCAGTTATCGTTTGTTAAATCTTTCTTTCTTCACTTTCACCATTGAAACCTTTCTGTAATAATGAGCTCGTCGTCGTCGTCAGTATCGACGAAAAAGAAGCAGCCACCTCCACAACATCTCTCCGCGGCGGCCGCAGCAGCGCAGTACCACAAGAACCAACGATACGGGGTATACACAACACCGGGCGCCCCAACCGTGGGTGTTTCAACCTCGTCGTCTGGCAGCGCAGCAGTCCTGGCTGCCAAATCGGACCTTTCGCTCAAGCTCTGGCACCAAGACCACGACACGTCCCCCACGGCCAACACGGCAGCGGTGCTAGCCAACACGAACCAAAAATCCCCCGAGGTGTGGAAGCCGCCTCTTTCATCGACAGCAGCCACGGCCGCTTTGTACGTGAAGGATTTCAAACAGCCAGAGAGCAAGGTGACAAAGAACCCCGACGATGGCCGCAACGCCAGCCTCGCCGCCCTCAGCGCCCACAAAACCCCCGCAGCCGACTTTGCAGCCGAACGTTTGCCTGATGCGTATGCTTGGAACGGTGGCGGTCAAGGTAGCAGTTTGGGCAGAAGTGCCAGCATGCACGTTTACAAGAAGAGCGAGGGTCTCAACCGTACACGTGCTAGGAGCGTGACGAACCACCATACAAATGAACAACGGTCTAGCCAGCTTTCCAACTTGGTGGGGATTGAGTCCAAGGCTCGTGAGGCGGCGTCCAAACGCTTGTCGTCTTTATACGGGCCTGAACCCTCCGTGTATGCTATAAACGATCGTCGGTCCGCAGCTCAGTTTGCCGCATCGGCGTCCAGTCTCGCCGCTAAGGAGGATTTGGGGTACGATAAACAGAAGCAAAAAGCGGAGGATCATGATCGCAAAGTCAAGGAGAGTATTCAGCAGCATGATGCGTTGATGAAAGCGGCCAGGGCTAACGCTGATGCGTCTATGACTCTGATTGATAAAGGCGTGTCTGAGCGCAACTTGTTTGGTAACGCAAAGTACAATAAAGCTGCTTTGGATATGGCAGAACAAAACTCCAAAAGCCGGCTTGTTAACCATGGCAAGATTGACGTTGGTGGCGGCATGTTCCTTACTCAAAGCGAGATTGACCAAATCGCCCAGCGAAACGTTCAGCCCGTACTCGACGAGATTGCTGTAAAGGCGGAATCGCAGCGTCAAGCCGACGAGGAGCGCCGAGCCGCTGAAGAGGCTGAACGTCAACGAAAAGCGGAAGAAAAACGGCTCAACCAAGAAAAGAAGGCGGAGGATAAGCGTATCAAGCGTGACGCTAGCCAAAAGAAGAAGGCTATTCGAACCCGTGAAAAGGAGGTGCTCAACGATGAAAAGGCAAAGCAAAAGGTTATTGACAATCAACGGAAACGGGAAATGAAGGCTGAGCGACGAAAGTTTAAGGATGAACGTAGACAAGAGCGGTTGCGGCTTAAGAATGCTGCAGAAGAGAAGAAGAATGCCGAGGAAATTGCAAAGTCTGAGCTTGCAAAAGTAACCGCCCTCCAAGCCGCCGCTGAAGCCAAAACCGAAGCCGCACGTCTCGCTGAAGAACAAGCCGTTGACGAACAAACTGCTCAAGAAGCCCGGTTGGAAACTGAACGGGTCGAACAAGAACTCACTGAAGTTAACGAGCAGCTTGAAAGTGCTAAACAAGACCACGAAGCAAAGAAGGCTGCCACAATAACCGCCGAATCGGTCATTGACGACCACGACCGTGAATCGGCAATGCTCAGTGACGCTGAAGAAGAGAGCAGCGACGAGGAATGGCTCGAACCCGCTGGAGAGGCTGGATTGACGACTGGGGCGCTAGACGGTAAGAATGTTAGTCAAATTGGCGTCAACAGTGAGACTGCTAGCCAAGCCGGTCTTACAATTGGCGCGCTGGAAGGCAAGAATGTTAGCCAACTGGATGTTAAGAATGAGCCGTCAATTGGTCTGACCGATACCGCATTGGAGGGCAAGAATGTCAGCCAGTTGAATGTCGGTGGCGATGATGACAATGACGAGGCGGCTAGCAAGCCTGGTCTCACTATTGGCGCGCTAGAAGGACGAGACGCCAGCCACCTAGACGTGCACAACGCCTCCAAGAACCTACATGCCCACAGCGAAGCCGCCAGCCAACCTGGGTTGACAACTGGCGCGCTGGAGGGCAAGAATGTCAGCCAGTTGAATGTCGGCCATGACGATGACGAGGCGGCTAGCAAGCCTGGTCTCACTACCGGCGCGCTAGAAGGACGAGACGCCAGCCACCTAGACGTCACGTCTACCGGCTATGATGACGACGATGATGCTCGTACAATCACCCCACCGCCAGCCACTCGCTTGCAGAAGGGCAAGGAAAAAGTTTCTGGCGCTAATGAAGAAAAAGTCGTGAAACCAGAATCTGATGACGACGATTGGGAGATTGTGAGCAAGGACGTTGCTAGCGACGTGGGCGTCAAGGAAGTCAAGCAGCCAGGCCATTTCACTGAAAACACTGAGGATGTGACAACAACTAACGCGCCGTCGCCGCTTCCATCCGTTACTGCTGCTGTTCCAAAACACGTCAGTGACGACACAGACACGCCCAAACGCTCATCGTCAACTCGAATCAGTGGGTTGTTTAAAAATCTTGGACGAAAGGCAAGCCCTGGCAAGATTCGAGACTTGCCAACGAAGCGTGACGGGACACCACCGCCGCCTATCCACGTTAGCTCCCGCCAGAACCCCAAACAGCCGCTCGCTACCAACAGCGATAAGCCGCAGGGAGCTTTGGCGTCTGTTGCGGCTCGAGCCGCATCCAAGACTGAGCCTCCCGTTACTACCCCTGCCGAGACTGGCAAGAACATGAAACTGACACAAAAGATGCAGAAACGGTTCTCGGGGTTTAGCGACACGGAAGACGATGGTCCAGACACAAAAAAGAGCGGGAAATTTACCGAGCAGTTGTAGCTAGGGTATCATAAATAAAAAAAAAAAAACTAGGTTCATTAATATTAAGCTAAATCGAATTTCTCTCTACACATTTTTTATACAACTTCCGCTGGGGACTGCTTATAACCCAACGAGACTGGGTTTGCACTGGTACTGCCGCCGCCGCCAATAATATCTTGCTGGCGGTGGTTCAACACTGTATCGCCCACATTCGACGAGACTTGGTTATTATAATTATGATTGTGCACGTTATACCGGTTAAGTTCGGTGGTTTGGTGGTCATGATGATGAGGGTTCAAATCGGCATCATCCTCCTCGTACTCGGCCACGTCGTTAATTCCCGGAACCCACGATGCGACTCTAGTCAGTTGCATACCCAGCTTCTTTTCCAAAAGCTGACCCTTTGTCGTCTTGGCGGCCGGCGCCAGATCGTACACCAACGTTAATAAATAAAACCCCCAGGAAAACGCCAGGCACCATTCCAAAACGGCCGCCACATTCTTGTTCCCGCTCAACGATTCCACGCCAAACGCAATGGCCAAAGCCAGAGCGATAAGGAACCAGGCTGATTTAAGTGCATAGGAGATTCGCAGTTTATTAACTCGTTGGTACGAGTGGTCCAAGATGGCAAACTCGGCAATGGTGAAAAAGGCCGAAGCACCAACGCCCCCCAAAAACACACACAACATGGACATGTGGACGGTAGTGAACAGCACAGTATTGAAGCATGCCACAAAGATGATGCCGAGCTGGCCAATAATGCCGCAGCCTATCGAAACACCAGCCAAAACCTTCTCAAGCTTTCGGTAATTGGGTAGAAGTCTGCCGGCATGGCGGAGATATCGCTCGCCGACTAGACATAGCACGTAGCAAATGGCTTCAAACGAAGCACATGCAATAAAGATGGGCTGGAGGTTAGTCGCCGCCACATCCGAGATGAAAATAATGCTCTTGTCCGAGTCCAAAAAGTCGTAATGCGGGTGGCCTTGCAATGCCCAGCAGCTGATTAGGGCAATCAGCATCCCCGACCAGGTTACAAATGCTGCCAGTGGGAGTAACCACGTCCAATGCTGTAGATATCTGTGCATATTTTTTTTGTTGTCGTCGTTGATTGGTGTCTAAATGGTTGTCGATGTTCTTTATTAATCTATTATCTCCCCAGCTCCATCGATCAAGAAAATTAGAAAAAAAAAAAAAAAAAAAATACGGGAAACCTTTTTGTTTTTAAGCAGAAAAGAAAAGAGAGAAAAGAGAGAAAAGAGAGAAAAGAAAGAAGGAATAGAAATTAAGCAGATGAAGATTTTTCTTTATAAGAACGGCAGATTGGCTCGCTCGAAACGTACATATATATGGTGGAATATATCTATAGCTCCGTTGCAACTCCCGACCCGAGTTTTTATAAATAATTAAGGGCCGGCTGGTGGTTTAAGAGACATGAACGAGGCTGTGGGCGCAAATTTTTTTTTCCTTTATGCACCGCGCGGTGCGCTGGCTTGCAAGCTCATATATGAGTATGTGACATGGCCAAAAAAGGGGCTGGGTCTTTGTCCAATTGGTACACTGGTAGCTCGAACAGCTGAGCTATTTCACAGTCGTTGCAGTCCATCGTATAGTATCATATCATGACGAGAGTTTGGAACTTATAAGCTCTAGAAAGATCCACGTTGTTTATCTTAAGCATTCAACCCAAATTGAAAGATCGCGGTCATATGTAATATTATATAAGCTCAATTGCTTAATAAGAGATTGTTGTGGAGATTGAATGCACATGTATTGATTATAAACTCATGATTGCAAAACCAGGCAGGCCTGGTATGGAGATCTAGACTGCTGGTATTATGCGTACATTCCTACGTAATATTTTTTGTTGGGTCCGGAGTGCTACATGCCACTAGGATGGTACAAGTCTAGCTAGGTAATCGCGTATATAGGGATGGGTGGCCCTGAAAATTAGGGGTCCGGACCCGAAGAGGAGTTAACGGTTTGGGCCCCCGGCCGGTATATGGCCAGCTAGCTCGCGATCTATAGGATATGCATGCATGTCTAAACAATGACGTAGAGCGGTGTTTTTTTTTTCTCCTTATTTTTTTATATACAAATTACAAATCCCTTAATTATAATTAACCTATAGTGTATCGGTCACACCCGGGGCCGGCCGTCACTGTTGATCGATCGCGGAGTTAACTCAAAGGTCATATATATAATATTCTATATAGTACGAGCTTACAAGCGGTTTAAATTGGCCAAAATAGGTATACTATATATACTAGGGGGGGGGCTGGCGGTGGCTGGACTGGTTGTCTCAACATGGCAATTGAGGCTCAATCGATTTTAAACTGTAATGTTTGCCGAAATGTTGGGAATTTATAAATATACTATATAGCTGAATCATGCACTGCCACGGGCGTACGTTGGCTATATATGTGGATGGGTGGGTCGTGGGTCATCATGAGTCAAAACAGCTTGGTTATGGCATATTAATGAGTTCAAATGAATGGTGGGACTGATCGTTTATATACGCAATCTATCGGTATATATCCATCCATGGCCCGCCCGCGCCATATGGTCATGATGTGCGCTGCTGGCCAACCAAAATCTCGGAGTTTGCGATAATTAAACTAAAGCTTATAAACCGGCTAGATTAGGATACGACCGCGGTATTAAAAATATGCCGGCCGGTCCGTATAGAAATCTTGGCAACGTTCGGTCTTTACAATTTATAATTAACTGACATAGCACTAAAATTATACTGTCCCTGCCATGGGCTGACATATGGTTGGTTTTTTTTGTTGTTGGCCTATACAACGTTGAAATTAAGCTTAAATACCTTGAACCCAGAAATGCAAATTTTTATAGTCCACGCTGCTACCCTCTGTAACGATTTTTATTTTTTTCATGAGTAGTTTTATAACCAGAGAAATTCCGTATTGTTGTATGCTACAATGTTGCAGAGGTGGACAGACCTATCACAGACGAAATATTTGCGGTAGTTTCATTGTGT